>PISX010003436.1:0-137338 GCA_004024625.1 Mellivora capensis | reverse complement strand
ACCACATCTTCCTTATCCATTCGTCCGTTGAAGGGCATCTTGGTTCTTTCCACAGTTTGGCGACCGTGGCCATTGCTGCTATAAACATTGGGGTACAGATGGCCCTTCTTTTCACTACATTGTATCTTTGGGGTAAATACCCAGTAGTGCAATTGCAGGGTCATAGGGAAGTTCTATTTTTAATTTCTTGAGGAATCTCCACACTGTGGCTGCACCAACTTGCATCCTTCAGCATTTTTAAATAAATTCCATCGCCATTTGGGTACAGTTGCTCAGATTTTGGGTGTGATCTCAATAATCCCTGTCTGCACCGTCAAATTAAGACTGGGTTTGTATATTCAATACAGAATATGAACTCAAATGCCTAATCCTATAGGAAGGATTACATTCTAAAATGTATCCAATTTTATATGAATTAAAATAAAATCTTCACAGCTCAATTCACAGCCCTCTGTTATACTAGAATAGTTTCTATGTTGCTCTCTGTCATTCTTTCTGCCATTTAAAAATATTTGTCTTCAAAATGATTCACCAAAATTAATTCAGTTTTCCATGCTGATTGCTCTTTTCCTCTAATCCATGGAACATTTCTCCCCACAAAGGACTCTTTTATAATTCTCATTAGCCTCAATCCCAGAAAGAAATATTCTTTTGCCTGCCCATAAAGAGAGGTAAGAAAGTTCTGGAGATAACCTGTTCTCAACCCAGATGTCCTCTCAAGTCTTCTTGCTAGCCCCGAGTAGAGATAACTCTCCTCCTTCGATCTGCTATTATTCAAGTAATAATCCCCAGTCTCATGCCCTGCACACATCACCACCACTTTCTGTCTCTGAGTCTTAAGGATTTCTGGGCAGTTGACTCAAGGATTTCAAGAGAGCTAAAGTATCACTTCTCCTGACACCCTGAAACCCAGAAATACAGCCAAAGAGCTGGGATCCTGTTGAAATTCTTTGAGAAGAGAGAATTCCCTAAGAAACTTCAAACCTCAGTGAACCATGGTCCCATCAGACAAAGATCTCAAGAGAACAACTCCAAAATTCTCTAACAAACCCAAAGGCAAGATAGGCTTTGAAGACCTGGGATATCTTCACAGGACAACAATGCTGCCAGACAGGACAGACTGAAAAACATAATCCTGTTTTTCCTTGCCAAATTTTGGGGAAATATTTGTGGGAGGAATGAAGCAAAGAAGGTAGAAAGGAAGGGAAGGAAGGAAGAAGGGAGGGAAGGAGGGAAGAAGGGAGGGAGAAAAGGAGGGAGGAGGGGAGAGGGAAGTGAGGAAGGAAGAAAATTCACTTAGCAAAACCTGGAAATGGATAATACTTAGTAAAAAAAATAAATAAATAAATCCAACTTTCAACAACTTCGGTCCTGAAATTTTAGTGTTCTCATGAAATGTGTTTGGGTTGAGATTCACGGAACTATTAACAATCATAGCTGAAACATTAAAAACCTTCATTGGTTTCCCGAAGAAAATTAAAGGGTCTTCAAACAAATTAGCCAACGCTAAAAGTCCAACACCACCCCCCCTCCACCACGGTCTTTGCCATACCAGTGCGATTCAAACCAGAAGTGGCTATCATGATACGCGTACATTTTCAGGTCAGCGCATGGCTCGTAATACAGAAAACAATGGATTGTATCCAACCATTTACTATTTCTTGCAGTTCAGCTTCTCGATGCTCAAAGACATCCCTCCAGGGGTTGCCTCTTTCTTAACCCCATCACTTCGACTCAGATCACAGCGTTTGTTGGATTTGTTCACGCACTGTCGCTTTCATGTCTGATTTTGTTTGAGAGCGTGCCCTCTGCGTCACTGTAGATTGTCCTGTCCACCAGAGATTTGGGCTCTGTTCTGACCAAGGCAGAGAACACACGGTCAGATCTTATTGTTTTGGGAATTTAGGATTGGAAAGGAAGGAGTCACTGTTATTCTGCCTGCCCTAATCTCTACAACCCATCCCAAGATCTTGAAGAAAAGTATATTTCATGCTAGCTCTAATAAGCTAACTGGTCTGTGGTTTAGCTTGCTGCTCTTAATTAAGAGGAGCTATTGTTTCTGACACCATCTTTAGCTTTGAACTTCCCACATTGTGTTTCAAATCAAGTCTGTTCCTTTGGAGAACTTTGGAACTTCAGAATTCTCTTCTCATTGGTTGTTTCTCTCTAGAGACAAAATATCTGAGCTCTGTAGGCTGGCTGGGGGTATCCTTGGTTTTCTTGGCTTTGCCCTGCTGATGGAGAATCTCATTATTATCAAGGTGGGGGGAAGCAATCAGGGCTCCAGTATGTTTAGCTTGACCCACCTGTGGTAGAACATCAATTCTTTGGGGATTGACTGAGTGAAGGAAGGTAGCCCCAGCTTCTCAGGCACACTCACCAGGAATGTAGCCTCTTCAACTTGGAGTCCGAGGAGATGACAAATGCTGAGAGACTTCTCCCAGTGGAATACTATAACCCTTGATTGGGAGCCAAGGAGAGAAGGAGCCCTGTCTTTTTGGCCACAACCTACCTGGAGCAACGGTTCTATCAAGCTGAGCCGAGTGGGGTGTGAGGGAGAGGTAAATGTGGGTCATTGCTCAAAGATCACAGACTCGAGCTGTTCTTACTGACTTTTAGTAGATTTCTTGAATAAATGTTTCTTCATTTGCTGTATGCCCTTAGGAAAACTTTCAGAGACTTTAAATGGCTGGATTTTAAAAATAGCTTTCACTAGTTTTGTTTGTTTCACTGGGAAGAAAACGGAGTTCCTCACACTGCTATCCAGAAGCAGAACTCCATGCTAAAAACTTTTACTTTATCGTGCTATATTGGCTAAGATCACAACCTTGGGAGTCTGACGCATCTGGGTTTGATTCCCATCACTGATTTGATGTGTGATTCTGGAAAGTTACCCTCATTCTTTAAGAGGGGTCATATGAACCCTTATCTCAAAGAGTTATCCTGGCTGAGTAACATGAGAATGAAATGGAGTACCTAGTACTGAGCCTAGCACATCAGGAACTCTTCATAAATGTCAGCTGTTGCTTGTTTTCATCATACAGGAAATGAGGAGTCACCCAAGGCATAAAGATAGGAAAGTGTATTGAGGAAACCTACATTTTAAAAAGATCACTCTTAGTGGGTAGATCAAGTGATTAGGAAACTATCATAGTGATACAGATGAGAAGTAACAAAGGACAAAAATAAAGCACAGAAGCTAGGGAAGAGTCCTTGAACCCTGAGAAAGGAGGTGGGAAGGAGGTAGAGTATCCAGAAGGACATATATAGTGAGAGAGGGAGTGCGGGTGGCGAATGACTTGAGTCTTGGGCCCCTGGCTTAGATATGGGTGAAAACTGTAGACCTCTTCCCCTGAGTCACACCTTCCTTTTTTACAGGATAGTCTTCCCAGGCCTTACCCCTGAAGAGTAGTGCAAATTTCAAATCCAAGTTCTTTACTTCTGGTCTCTAGACTTTAGTGCTCTTGCATTGTTATTGTTGTTTAATGCATTGAAAACAACTGAGTTTTACCTACTCAATAAAGAGATGGAGAAAAAAAAAGTTAACAACATTAAATGTTGGTGAGGATATGGGATAACTGGTGGGCGTGTAAAATGGTACAATTACTTTGGACACTGGAAACTTTCTAAAAAGTTAAACATACAGTTACTCTAACCAGATAATCCCACTTCTAGATATTAATCCAAGAGAAATAAATGTCCTCCAACATTTTAGAGAATACTTATAGCAGCTTTATTCCTAATAGCTCCAAGCTAAAAACAGAACAAGAGTCCATTAATGGTAGAAAACCCTCTGTTGGTCTATTTATGCAACAGAATATATTCCTTATCAATAAACATGAATGAATGACTGATTTTGCTACACACAATATGGACTAATCCCTAAAACTTCTTTCATAGAAAGAAAGTCTTCTTCGTGAAAGAAGTGTTACCCCAAAGAGTACATAATGTATGATTCCATTTATATGACATTCTCTGAATGGAAAAAACAAAATCTATGTGATAAAAATCAGATCAGTGGTTTCCCGGTTTGAATATAGTAACTAATTGGAAAAGGACACAAAAAAACTTTCTGGTATGAAGGAAATGTACTACATATTGACAGGGGTGTGAATTACATGAGTGTATCTTTTGTCAAAAGGAGACTTATGGTCTGTGTATTTCACTGCTTGTAAATAACATCCCCGTAAAAAAAAAAAATGTCTTAAAAATTAAGTCAAAACTCATCTGCAGTCTTGATGTCTGCCGCCCTCCTGGGGGCCATGGCCTGACTGCCGCATATACAATACAGCTTACTACTCCTACCGCGCTCCAAAACACATCCGGACTTCCACAGCCTGAATCCAAGTAAAAGCTTATATATCTTGTTCTTGTCATCTGCCCATTCTCTTTCAAAAGGTAATACCAAAAAGGAAAACAAAACAAAACATCAACTCCATTAACAGCCAGGGGCTCCTGGGTGGCTCAGTCAGTTAAGTGTCTGCCTTCGACTCAGGTCGTGATCCCAGGGTCCTGGGATGGAGCCGTACATCACGCTACCTGATCAGTGAGGAGTCAGTCCGCTTCTCCCACTACTCCTCCCCCTCCTCTCAAATAAATAAATAAATAAAATCTTTTAAAAAAAAGCCAGAAGAGCTGATTTGACAGTAAAAGTCATTGGAGAATTTATTCTCTGGAATGTGCCATCCATTCAGTAACCTTGAACTGTGGAAGTATTCAGCCCCAGAGGACACAGGTCACCCAGTTTGCAAATGCCTCTGGCAAATCCTGTCCAGTGCTGGATCCTGGCTACTGCATCATGCGACATTACTCAGCAAAAGTCCTGGAAGACTCTGAATAACATTCCAAGGGTCCACAGCTGCTGCTGCTGCTCTACTTAATTATATGTTTTTCAGAAGGGAAATGGCTTGAGATTATTTTTAGCTTATTTATGGGAATGAAAAATTTGACTCTTGTTGACAGCTCTCCAAGTTATTACTTGAGCAAGTAGAATTTGGGTATGTTTGCTTATTTGATTATTTATTTTCCTATCCATGGCCATAATAGATATTAATAATGATGACGGGTTGGAAAGTAAGGAGGCTGTTTGATGAGTTATGAGACCTGTTTCACGGCTAAAACCTACAAGCCCATTTGGTCTCCTGCTAATAACCCAGGCCCTTTTTCCGACACTTGTTAACAGCTTGAGATGTTCTCCTTCCTGTGATGATGGGGAAACCACAGCTGAACCACTGGTGGAACATGACATCTGTTCCTTCCAGTTGTGAACTGGTCTTCAGGCCATGGATACGTGGCTTCCTGCAAATTGCCATCGCCACTTCTTAGAGACTTTCGAGCTACAATTTTTGTTTCTCTGTTTTCAGATCATCCTTTTGTCTCATGTATGATTTAACTCCAGGCTCTCCCTAAAGTGGAGAATCAACATTAATCAGACGACTCTGGACTGTGTTGTACAACCGTTTCAATTTGCCTCCCATATGGGCATCTCTTAAAAAACAGCCACCATGCTCACCAGCAGTACTCGTTTCCAAGAGCTGGTGAACAAACACATTATTTACGAAGTATGTAATCAGGGAACCTGATCCAACTCATTAACTGTATGATATCCCACTCTTTATTTAGACAGTTTACTGGCTATGAACTTTCGTACGGGATCTGTCACTTACACTTCCTGATAATAAAACTTAATTGAAATTTCATTCCTGTACAAGCAGGATGCCAGTTTAACAGATGGCTTGTAATTGTTATGTCCACATATTTTATATTGGATGGTATCACACACAATTTCACACAACTGCTATTCATTTAAATGCTAGGTTCATTTAAGGCATTACTTTCATATTAAAAAACTTATTGTTTAATATGATTGTAAAATTGATCATTAAAATGAAAAGAATGATTAAAGCAGTCCTACAGAAACTAAAGAATAATTAGTGATTAAAACTTGGGCTGTGTTCTGAGGAGACTGGGAATATTTCTATAGAAACCTCTAGGTCTGTGTGTGTAAGACAGGACTTGCTGTCTTACACGTGGGAAAGGCAGAGTGTGTTATACACTGTTTTAACAAGTGATCTGTCTCTAAATTTCAGTGCTTCTTTGATCACTCCAAAACCCTTTTTTCTGTTTTTCTTTCATCTTGATTTTGAGTCCACTGACCTTGGTGTTCTTACTCAGAATGTCAGGAATCCCCAGCATTAGGATTGGGTGGGGAGGGGCTTGCAAGAAGGAATACATTGGAGACGCTGAGTATGAAGGAGGGGTTCCAAATTGTGTCACACGACCCACGTCATTCTACCACTGAGGGTTATATTCAGTGGCATTGGAGTAGTTATCATGAAGCTAATTTTAACTGTTAATTCATGTTTAAGAGAGCATTTTAAAGGAAGATGGTGATTGTTAGGGTCCGTGATCAAAGGAACAAGACTGATGCAAAGTGAAGGTCAAGCAAAGCTTTATTTCGCGCCAAGCATCGAAAATCAAACCGACTGGACCAGTCGGGGCGTCTCTTACAAAGAGGCAATGACGACCAGGACACTGACCCCAATGACTCCCCTACCCAATGACTCCATTACTGATGACAACCCTTCCTGATGACGACTCTCTAGGTGGCGCTGCTCCCCATGAGGCCGCTCCCTGACCATGATGCTCCCAACGACTATCACTACTACTCCCCTGCCTCACAGACTAACCTTTATAGAGGTGGGGTTGAGCCTGGCTATACACACAGGTGGCCAATGAGACTGCAACACACAGGGAAAACTGCACAGTCGTGCTTGGTCAGCAATACGGTTGGCCAATTGAATTCCAATTCACCATAGCAAATATATGCGTGCCCCACCGATTGGATGTCTCCATCTGGCCTGGCCCGCCCCTATATCCAGGGTTTGCAAGTAAGTTCCTTCGGGAGGGGCAGGGTCAACCCAAGCCCACAACCAAACGGCTCCCTCTGGCCAACCAGGCCCCTACAGTGATATAGTTTGGAAGTACAGTAAGTTGAGTTCAGCTTGAATAGCAAGCATATTTCTCTTTTATAAGGGTGGTATCTTCAACTTATCCTTCTCTACCTCATAATAATTTCAGTTATCCCCAGTCCATGTTTTTTTCTGTTTCCAACCAAAGGTTTAAATAAACTCATTCACGCCCATATGGAAAAAAACTTATATGACTTCAAACAATGATTTCCCCAGGGGTATTTACATTTTAGCCAGAATCCACACCTTTCAGAAACAAGAATCTCTAATTATGAAATATCAGGCATCAGGAAGTAAGGGAAGTCCCGCCGTCTCTGAATGTGATCATCCCCTCGGTGGCATTCTTTGTATATTCCTACATCTTACCCTGCCCTCCACATTTAAGGGACAAACCACTTCAATAAGGATACATGCCAGTGTGTTTTTCTTAGAGGGACTGAGAAAGAACAAAGTAAATGCAGAAGAGGAGAAAAGTAGAAAGAATCTACAGAAAGTATGGAAAATCCATATCAGAATTCTTGGGAAAATGAGATACCAAGTATCCAAGAAACAGGAGCAGAATACAGGAGAATTATTTGAAAATGTTTTCCATCTCTCCTAAGAATTTGCCGTGTCCAGAAGATATTCTAGGGATAGTACAACAGTATGCATCTATTTCCAGAAGATTTTGAATAAGGTACTCTGGTGATTCCATTTTCATTTTCTGCTTGGATTCAAGTTGCTGTTTACCTCTTAAAGTGGAGGAGACCATGCTTCTCTTTGTCACATCATGGCCCCAGCACTTAACATAATGCCTGGCACAGAGAAAGTACTCAATACATATTTGTTAAATAAATGAATAAATGAGTGGATGGTTTAACAGCTATCAAAGAATTGTAACACATTACAATCATCTTGAAAGAAATAGTTTCCCACTATTAATTTTTAAAAATGTATCTCAGAATGGATTTCAGGCTTTTGTAAGGTCTCAAGCTTATTATTAAAGTGATTGTTATAAATGTTCAGAGATTTGGAAATTGTGCTACATCTATACTAACCCAGATATAGGCTGTGGTATTCCAAAATTATAAAGACATTTCGTATCTCAACTGAAAAGTCTGTAAAATTTCCACACATCATTGACAGCTTCCTGGTCTCTAACAGAATATAACCCCAGGCTCAGCCCAATGTTGGCCTCAGGGACCTTCCTTTTTCCCAGTTGAGTTATAAACTACAGAGCACAGGGCGCTAGTATATGAACACATAGCCAGGACAATATTTTTATTTTGTTCATCTGACATGTGCCAGACCCAGTACTAGGATCTGTGGATAAATAGTGAGCAGGGAAATTCCCTGCTGTTAAGGATTTCAAAGTTAAGAAAATGTTGAAAACTTTTAAATTCAGAAAAGAGAAGCTACCTCTTCTATTTCCAGCTGTGTACCTATAAAATTAGAGAGGTAGACTGGAGGAAATTCTGAAGTTACTTCCAGCCATGACATATATAAATAAATTTGGGGGTATGGTGTAGGTGGGAATGGCCAAGTAAGAACATCTGAAAATCAGCTCCTCTATGAAATCAGTAAGAACTGTGGGGGGAAAAGGCATGTAAACTTTGAGAACACAGGAAATTAGTCAAAGGCCTGCAATGTTATAACTTCTTTGCAGAAACTGACAGGATGATTCTAAATTTCTTTTGGAAATAAAAGACACCCAGAATAGCTAAAGCATTCTTGAAAAAGAAGAACAAAGTCAGAAGATTCACTTTCCGAATTTCAAACTTACTCCAAAGCTACAATAATCAAGATAGTATGTTAATGACAAAAGGATAGACATATAGATTAATAGAGTAGAACTGAGAATCCAGAAAGAAAAACACATTTATGGTCAATTGATTTTTAACAGTGGTGCCAAGAAAATTCAATGGGGAAAAAAAAACTGGTCTTTTTGACAAATGGTGCTGAGACAACCAGATATTCACACATTAAAAAAAGGAAGTTGTATGCCTTCCTTATACCATACACACATACAAAAAGCTCAAAATGTGGGGTGCCTGGGTGACTCACATCCAGTGGGTTAAAGCCTCTGCCTTCGGCTCAGGTCATGATCTCAGGGTCCTGGGATCGAGCCCCGCATCGGGCTCTCTGCTCAGCAGGGAGCCTGCTTCCCTTCCTCTCTCTCTGCCTGCCTCTCTGCCTACTTGTGATCTCTCTCTGTCAAATAAATAAATAAATAAATAATCTTTTTTTAAAAAGGCTCAAAATGGATCATAGATATAAATGTAATAGCCAAAACTATAAAAACCCTTAGGCAAAAACAAGAATTTTTGTAATATTGGATTGGGTAATAGTTTCCCAAATATGACACCAAAGACATAAGTTATAAAAGAAAAAAAAAATGGATAGGTTGTACTTGTCAAAATGAAAAACTTTTGTGTTTCAAAGGATAGCATTAAGAAAGTGAACAGCCAACCAACAGAGAGAGTGCAAATATTTGCAAATTACACACTTAATAAGGGACTTATATATATTGTATAAAATGTAAAGAACACTTACAATTCAACAACAAAAAGACAACCAGCCCAATTTAAAAATAGGCAAAATGAGACTTCGATGGCTATGTATTTCCCCCTTAGGACCAACTTTGCTGTATCCCATAGGTTTTGGACTGATGTGTCTTCATTCTCATTGGTTTCCATGAATTGTTTAAGTTCTTCTTTGATCTCCTGGTTGATCCAAACATTCTTCAGCAGGATGGTCTTTAGCTTCCAAGTGTTTGTATTCCTTCCAAAGCTTTTCTTGTGGTTGAGTTCCAGTTTCAAAGCATTGTGGTCCGAGAATATGCAGGGAATAATCTCAACCTTTTGGTATTGGTTGAGTCCTGATTTGTGACCCAGTATGTGGTCTATTCCGGAGAAAGTTCCATGTGCACTTGAGAAGAATGAGTATTCTGTTGTTTTAGGGTGGAATGTTCTGCATATATCTATGAGGTCTATCTGGCCCAATGTATCATTCAAGGCTCTTCTATGCTTAGGTGATCTATTACTGAGAGTGGCATGTTAAGATCCCATGCAATTAATGTGTTCATATCAATATGACTCTTTATCTTGATTAACAGTTCGCTTATGTAGTAGGCTGCTCGCATAATGGGGACATAAATATTTACAATTGTTAGATCTTCTTCGTGAATAGACCCTTTAAGAATGACATAGTATCCTTCTGTATCTCTGACTATAGTCTTTAGCTTAAAATCTAATTTATCTGATATGAGAATTGCTACCCCAACTTTCTTTTGATGCCTGTTGGCATTAAAGATAGTTTTCCATTCCTTCACTTTAGTCTGGATGTATCTTTAGGTTCCAAATGTGTGTCTTGTAGACAGCATATGGACGGGTTCTGCAACCCTGTGCCATTTTATGGGAGCATTTAGGCTGTTCACATTGAGAGTGATTATTGAAAGATAAGTTTTTATTGACATCATGTTGCCTGAGAAGTCCTTGTTTCTATAGATTGTCTCTGTAAATTTCTGTTCTATATCACTCTTGGGTTCTTTCTTCTTTTATAGAACCCCCTCCCTTTAATATTTCCTGTAGTGCTGGCCTGGTGGTCACATACTCTTTTAAACCTTGCCAGCCTTGGAAGCTCTTTATCTTTCCATACATTTTGAATGTAAGCCTTGCTGGATAAAGTATTATTGGCTGCATGTTTTTCCAATTTAGTGCCCTGACTATGTCTTGCTAGCCCTTTCTGGCTTGCCAGGTTTCTGTGGACAGGTATGACATTATTCTGATGGTCCTCCTTCTGTACATGAGGAATCTCTTCCCCCTACCTGACCTTAAGACCTCTTGTCTAAAATTATGGTTCATGAATTTCACAATTAAGCATCTGGAGATCTTTCTAGATTCATTGATCTTGTGGGGGGTGGGTATCCTTTCTGCCTCTAGGACATGAACACTTGTTCCATTCCCCAGATTAGGGAAAAAAATTTTTTTTCAGTATTTGTTCAACTATATCTTCCAGTCATCTCTCTTTCTCTACCCCCTTAGGGATCCCAATAATTCTGATGTTGGAACATTTCATGGTGTCATTATTTCCCTAATTGTGTTTTCATGGCTTCTAAGCTGTTTGTTCCAGGCCTCCTCCTCCTGATCCTTCTTTTCTATCAGGTTGTTTTCTAGATGACTAATTTAATCTTCTGCCTTGGTTACCCTAGCTGTTAGAGTATTTAGATTACATTGGATCTCACTGATAACATTTTTTAGTATTACCAGATCACTTCCACTCTTAGAGTTTCTGTGTTGACACTAATGATCTTCTCCAACCTGGCCATTGCCTGGATAACTGTTACCCTGAATTCCCTTTCCGACATACTGTTCATGTCCATTTCCAATAGCTCTGATGGAGAGGGCCCAGGCTCTGAATTTTTCCTCTGTTGGGTGGTCTTCCTCCTAGTCATTTTGGTGAGAGGTGGTTGAGGGGATGTATAGCTGAATATATCAACCACAATCCAGGCAAAGTCCACCCTGGAAAGTTGCAGAGCAATTGGAAGTCATCACCGAAAAGAAAGAAAAAAGAAAAAAGAGAGAGAAAAAGAGAAAAATAAGAGAAAACCCAGCCAAAATGAGCCCCAAAAGTAAGATTTATAAGGTACATAAACAAAAATGAACAAACAAAAAGACTGACAAAAGTAAAAGACAAGGAAAAAAAAAGAAAAACCTAACCAAAATGAACCCCAAGAATAAGATTTACATAGTACAAAACAAAAACAAATACACAGATACACTAACAGAAGACTAAGATGGGAGGGTGGTTATAAACCCTCGATGTGGGCAAGAAAGGTTATTTCAGTTCTTCCTGAGGGAATCTTGTTATCTTTGTTAAAGGATTCAACTTTCCAGAGATACAGGGAAATTAAAACTGGTTTATGTATAGGGGTAGTATTGAATAGGGAAAAAGGATTACCTTGAAGCTTACATCTATATGTATAAAAAAAGAAGAAGAAGACATGAACAGACACTTCTTCAAGGAAGACATACAAATGACTAACAGACACATGAAAAAATGTTCATCATCATTAGCCATCAGGGAGATTCAAATCAAAACCACATTGAGACACCACCTTACACCAGTCAGAATGGCCAAAATTAACAAGACAGTAAACAACGTGTGTTGGAGAGGATGTGGAGAAATGGGAACCCTCTTACACTGTTGGTGGAAATGCAAGTTGGTGCAGCCACTTTGAAAAACATTGTGGAGATTCCTTAAGAAATTAAAAATAGGGACGCCTGGGTGGCTCAGTTGGTTAAGCGGCTGCCTTTGGCTCAGGTCATGATGCCAGCGTCCTGGGATCGAGTCCCACATCGGGCTCCTTGCTCGGCAGGGAGCCTGCTTCTCCCTCTGCCTCTGCTGCCACTCTGCCTGCCTGTGCTCGCTCATGCTCTCTTCCTCTCTCTCTCTCGCAAATAAATAAATAAAATCTTTAAAAAAAATTAAAAATAGAGCTACCCTATGACCCCACAATTACACGACTGGGTATTTACCCCAAAGATACAGATGTAGTGAAAAGAAGGGCCATCTGTACCCCAATGTTCTTAGCAGCAATAGCCACAGTCACCAAACTGTGGAAAGAACCAAGATGCCCTTCAACAGATGAATAGATAAAGAAGATATGGTCCATATACACAGTGGAATAATACGCAGCCATCAGAAAGGATGAATACCCAACTTTTGTATCAACATGGATGGAACTGGAAGAGATTATGCTGAGTGAAATAAGCCAAGCAGAGAGAGTCAATTATCATATGGTTTCACTTGTGGAGCATAAGAAATAACACGGAGGACATGGGGTGACAGAGAGGAGAAATGAGTTGAGAGAAATCAGAGGGGGAGACAAACCATGAGAGTCAATGGACTCTGAGAAACAAACTGAGGGTTTTGGAGGGGAAGGAGGTGGGGGGTTGGGTGAGCCTGGTGGTGGGTATTAAGGGGGGCACATATTGCATGGAGCACTGGCTGTGGTGCTGTGGAACACTGAAAAAATAAAATAAATTTTTAAAAAAATTTTAAAAAATAAAATGGGCAAAGGATCTGAATGGACATTTCTCCAAAGAAGATATATCAATGGTCAATAAGCACATGGAAATATTCTAAACATTATTAGTCATTAGGGAAATGCAAGTCAAAATCACAATGATATACCAACTCATATCCACTAGGATGACTATATTAAAAAATAGGGGCAACAACAAATATTGGTGAGGATGGGGAGAAATTGGAAACTTCATAAACTACTGGTGGGATAATAAAACGCTGCAGTCACTTTAGAAACAATTTCACAGTTCCTCAAAAATTTAAACATGGAAATATCATATGACCCAGCAATTCCGCCCCTGGATATACTCTAGAGAAAGGAAAACCTGTCCACACATATACATGTACATTCATCGCAGCATTATTCATCAGAGCCAACAAGTGGGTACAATTCAAATGTCCATCAACTAATGAATGAATAAAAATATGTTATATGCATACAATAAAATATTATTCAGCCAATATAAGGAATAAAGTGTTGGTCCATACTACAACACAGATGAATCTGAAAATTTATGTTGAGTGAAAGAAGTCAGTCGCAAAGTATCACATCTTGTGTGCTTTCATTTATGGGGACATTTAAATGTCCAGAATAGGCAATATAAGGATGGAAAGTAGATTAGTGCTTGCCTATGACTTGGGGAAGGGATGAGGAAAAATATCTACTATTCGGGGTCTAAAAATATTCTGCAATTAGGCAGTGTTGATGGTTGCACAGCTTTGTGAATATGCTCAAACTTACTTAAATATATACTTTAAAAGTATACATTTTATGATCTATGAACTATATCTCAATTATTTTAAGCATCTGGAATAAAAGAGATGCAGCCAGCCAAGTCTAGTATGTAAAATCAATGACCCATTTCCTTGACAAATGAACTGCAATTAAAAACAAGACAGAGGGGAGCTCCTGGGTGGCTCAATCATACAAGCATCTGACTCTTGATTTGTACTCAGGTCATGATCACAAGGTCATGAGATCGAGCCCCACATGGGCTCTGTGTTCAGTGGGGAGTCTGCTTAAAAAGTATCCTTCTCTTTCTTTCTCTGCCTCTCCCCTGATGCACAGGCATTCTCTCCCTCCCTCTCTCTCTCTCAAATAAATAAATAAATCTTTAAAAAAAAGACAAAGAACAAAAGATGGAGAGGAAAAGTTACATATTACCCAAATGCAATGGTAGCCTTGGAACTTCATTTGAACAAACCAGTTCTTAAGAGAAATTTAAACATTGGCCCAATCTTATATTATATTAAGACAGTTTTGTTAATTTTTTATGTGTTAAAATGGTAGTATGGCTATGTTTAAAACGTGTCCTTATCTAGGATAGAACATATCTTCATGTGTTTGTGGATGAAATGATACAACGTTTGGGATTTGCCTTAAAATTGTCTAGTTAGGGAAAATGGAAAGTGGTATTAATAAAACAAGGTGGGCTGTACTTATGTTGATTATGTTGAATCTGGGTGAAGGGTATGGAGGATAACTGTCCTATTCTCCATTTTAATGCATGTTTGAAATTTTCATCTCAAAGTAAAAGAAAAGAAAAATAATAAATCTTCCTTAACATAATCACCAACTTTATCATACTCAACAAAGAAGACATTGCCCATGCTCTTTGGCTTACATTTTAGTACAGGGAAACAGGATAAACAAGTAAACACATAAAATAAAAGAATTATTGCCTTTTACTTGTCATCATTTAAGATGATGTATCTATGGGGCACCTGGGTGGTACAGTTGGTTAAGCATCTGACTCGGTTTGGCTTGGGTCATGATCTCAAGGTCATGAGATCAAGCCCCGCATCAGGCTCCAAACTCAGCTTGGAGTCTGCTTGGGATTCACTTTCTCACTTTCCCTCTGCCCCTTCCACATGTGGTCTCTCTCTAAAATAAATAAATAAATCCTTTTTAAAAATGTGATGTATCTATATAAAGAGCTGAAAGATAAGTCTAAGCCAAGATGAAACATCCTGTTTACCCTGATGTATCCTACACATATTATGGATCTATGTGTGCCACAACATGAAAACCTTTGTTAGAGAAATGAACAAAGCAGAGGGCATAAGGTGATGCTGGAAAGGGAAGGGCACAGATGATCTAAGAAAAGGATAGATTTTGCAGAAACCCAGAGGCCCCAATAAAAAAGGTGGGTTTTAAGTGCAGAAAAATCACTGAAAAAATTTTAGGAAGCAAAGTTTCATTCATTCATTTGTGTATTCATTTAATAAGTATTCTTTAGTCTCTGTTCTGCTTTTATAGTTATATTTTTAACAGTTCACTGAAGCTGGTATTCAGAGAATGGATTATAGAGAAAGTAAAAGTAAACAAACCAAAAATCCTCATAAGTCATTTTAGCCTCTGTGATTTTAAAACAAAACCACCAAAAACAATAAGTATAAAACAAAATTTCTGAAGCCAGTTTTCATTGGTTTGTGCTCAACTGAAAGAACAGGAGAGAGAAACCAGACCAAACAACATACTTTGCATGGCCAAAAAGGAAGTCACAATAGAAATTTAAAAATATTTGAAATGAAAGAGACTGAAAACACGTGCATCAAATTCATAGGATGTAGCCTTAGCGGAACTTACAGGGAAATTTACAGCAGTGATATTTATCTTAGAAAAAGAGAAAAAGGTCTATAGTCAATGATTTAAGCCTCTACCCTTAGAAACTAGAAAAAGAAAAGAATTTAACCCAAAGTAAACAAAAAAGAAAATAATAATAAGATCAGAAATCGATGAATGAGAACAGAAAAACAGAGAGTAAATGAGAAAGTAAATTTGAAAATTGATAATCTACCACCTTCGTATCTTTTCTTTGTTTTATCTGTTCTTTCTTTTTCCCTTTTCATCTTTCTGCATAATCATTTTATTCCATTCTTCTACTACGTGTGCCTCTTAAATATTTTTCAATGGTTGCTCTAGGGTTTCCATTTTCCATCCCTAATTAATCACAGTCTCCTTTAAATCATATTATACTTAATCACTAACAACTATGTGGTTTTAATTCCTCTCTTCTATTCTATCTGCAATGTATAAGGCTACAAATTTCTAGAGTATATTTTACTATCAATATGCTTGAGATGCAATTACCATTCAGGAATTGAAACCTTAGCTGAATGATGTGGCCAAAACTCAGTTCTAGGGTTACAGATTGGAGACATAAAATAGATTTATCTTCATATAACACTTTTCCTCTCCAAATCTCTGGCCTTTGAAACTCAAGTTTAAGTCAAAAATGAATTTCCATAAAATGCCTTAGATTACTTTTCAACTATTCTGAGAGTGAAAATGGGCCAATACAGATTGTCTGCAGTATGCTAGACTAGTGTTTACCAAGTTGGTGTGTATCAGAATCACAGGAGAGTCTCAGTAGAAATGCAAAGAATCTTATCCTATGTCAATGCATGTGGCTTTCCACATTCTTCATTAATTTCTAAGTGATTAAAATACACATCAGTGTTTGAGAACTGCTGTGCTGTGCACTTTATACATGATCTCATTTAACCCATAACTTTACTAAAGTAAATAGTGTTACACTTATTTTATTTATTTATTTGAGTGAGAGAGTGAGAGAGCAGAAGGGATGAATAGAGGGAGAGTGAGAAGCAAGCAGAAAGCCTAATGCGGGATTCGATCATGACCTGAGCTGAAGGCAGATGTTTAATCAACTGAGCCACTCAGGAACCCCTATACTTATTTTTTTAATATTTTATTTACTTAGAGAAAGAGAAGGGGTGTAGGGGAGAGGGAAAGGGAGAGAGAGACTCTCAAAGAGGCATGCGCCAAGCCCAATACAGGGCTTGATCCCACCACCCTGACGTCAGTCCTGAGCTGGAAACAAGAGTGTGACACTTAACTGACTGACTCACAGGGTTATATTTACTTTATAAATGAAGAAACTGGGGCTCAGAATGACTAAAGAGCCAGGCCAAAGCCACACACAAATAAGAAGCAGACCCAGCATTAAAACCCAAGTGCATCTCCCTCTAACTGCCTCCTCCTTCACCTCTACCGAACGAAGAGCCAACACTTCCACTATCTGCTGCATGAAGAAAGGCGGCGGAAGGCAGTCCGTCTCCACCCATCCTGCAAAGCAAACCAATACTGTTTTCCAAGACTGGTAACAATTATTTTGTTTTGTTCTTTTTGAAATACACAGTGGATCATAAAGGTCCTTTCTCCTAGGGCATCCATTAATTGAAGGCCCACTGCACCCTCATCCCTGCGTCTGTAGGAAAGCCGAAGAACTTTCAGAAACACATAATTAAGACCCAGAGGGGAAGCCAAGATGGAAAAAAAGAGCTTCCAAAGGACAGAGTGACTGCCAGCAAAGCTTCACAAGGGAATGCCCCGAGACAAATGAGGTGTGAACATAGGTAGTTTCTTAAAAAACCACCAGGACGGAAGAGGGATAAGGGATCCCTAGGAGTATAACCAGCGTCAATTAAGGACAAGAAAGAGAAAGAAGATATTTTTGTCAGCCTGAGGGAGAAAGGGAGGTATGATGCCCTTTCACTGTTGTGTCAGGAGAGAAATGAATCCCGGAGAGGATCATTCTAAACCTATTAAGAAATGAAGGGAGAATTACATCAACAGGCCCATTAGGAAGCTAAGACAGCAAAATGGCTCTCTGTGTGCCTGCCAGTGCAGAGAGCGACAGAAAACCAGAACAATTTATAAACATATTTATCCAAGAGATGTGGACTACAGGAATTATAAAAGGTTGTAAGAGGAGATGGTCCCTGAGAAAAAAATCTGGAATATAAAAACTTGGTGTGATGGATGTCTAATCCTCAAATTCAATCCAACTTTGACTTAGATTAGAAGGCACATGATATATTTTCTGCCAAAAAGAGAAAAGATACTAACCTTTTCTTTTTTATTTATTTTTTTATTTTGATTTTTTAAATTTCATTTCAGCGTAACAGAATTCATAGTTTTTGTACCACACCCAGTGCTCCATGCAATGCGTGCCCTCCATACCCTCCAACCCACCACCAGGCTCCCCGAACCTCCCACCCCCCGCCCCTTCAAAACCCTCAGGTTGTTTTTCAGAGTCCATAGTCTCTCATGGTTCACCTCCCCTTACATTTTTCCTCAACTCCCTTCTACTCTCCATCTCCCCATGTCCTCCATGTTATTTGTTATGCTCCACAAATAAGTGAAACCATATGATAATTGACTCTCTCTGCTTGACTTATTTCACTCAGCATAATCTCTTTCAGTCCTGTCCACGTTGCTACAAAAGTTGGGTACTCATCCTTTCTGATGGAGGCATAATACTCCATAGTATATGGACCACATCTTCCTTATCCATTCGTCCGTTGAAGGGCATCTTGGTTCTTTCCACAGTTAGGCGACCGTGGCCATTGCTGCTATAAACATTTTCTTCAATGAAGACATACAAATGGCTATCACACACATGAAAAAATGTTCATCATCACTAGCCATCAGGGAGATTCAAATTAAAACCACATTGAGATACCACCTCACACCACTTAGAATGGCCAAAATCAACAAGACAGGAAACAACGTGTGTTGGAGAGGATGTGGAGAAAGAGGAACCCTCTTCCACTGTTGGTGGGAATGCAAGTTGGTGCAGCCACTCTGGAGAACAGTGTGGAGATTCCTCAAGAAGTTAAAAATAGAGCTTCCCTATGACCCTGCAATTGCACTACTGGGTATTTACCCCAAAGATACTAACCTTTTCTTTGGAAATTCCTGCCATTTGCTGAGCTATCAAAACAATCCACTGGGCATTTAGCTGATCCCACACCTTGAGTCTCCTAATAAGTTTCTGAAAAATGTCCAGAGGTCTGTGTTATGAGGGATATAGAAGTCCGACAACCACTGTGGCAGCTTCAAATGACAATTTTCATAGTTTGTCTCAAGTAACGGTACTTTCCTCCCCACTTTAAGAAAAACTGTATTTCACTATGTTCTTCAAGAATGTATCTGCTTTTTGGGTGCCATACAATTATAATTGATTATATATCAGTGCGTTCAGACGAAAGGATGGAACCCATAAGGTAGCCAGTCATGAAGTCGATTTAGTGTATCCTACCCAACATTACAGATAATAATAAAATAAAATACAAAAGCAATTTCAAACCACAACATACTAATAATTTTCTGTCTTGTTTTATGGCAGACATGTGTATGGGAGTGTGGGTGTGTATAAATGGAGTTACAATAAAGCACACATTTTTCACTCAGACAAAAATGTTTGAAAGCCAGTCCTCTGTGTCATACTCTACCAGGCCTCTCAACCGCTGCCCCAGCTCCGGGTTCTCACTCTTCAAATCTGTCCTGCTCCCTACTGTGAAACATGTCTCCATCATAGCTATGCTTTGATGATGTTACACTTATCCATCATTCTTTCGTTTAACAAATGTTCAGCAAATCATCATTCTCTGCCAGATGCTGGGTTTTTATAGACAAGTAGCACCTTGGCCCGGCCCCCCTTTCTCCCACAGAAAGAGAGACCACAAGCGAAGACATGCATCCCAGTGTGCCAAGTCAATTCCCAGTTCAGGAATTCTCTCTAGCTCCCTATTAACCATTCTATGCCAGAGTAAACTCTTCTCAAATCCAGCAAGTTCCTCTGTGATCTAAATCTACTTTTTCCAACCAAGCTTCTTTTCCATTGTCAGTGCTTGGTGCTATCCAGCCTCCTCTATTAATTTGAAAATCCTTGGCTGTGTTAATGTTCATTCAGAGTCTTGCATTTCTCCCGCCATTACTGGCGTGGTCTTGCTTCTCTCCTAAACACATCCTCTTCAAGACTTCCGGATCTCAGCCCGCCCTCCTCCTTTCGGACTTCGCAGGCTGTCTATGGGCCACATCTGGTCATTATCCTATTCCCCTGCCCCCTTCCTGTTCCAGCTATCAATGCAGAATTCTCCCCTGCCAAGAACTTAGCCCATTGTCCCTTTATTTAGAATGTCTCCAGGGATTGTGTTTCCATCACTTTAGTTGAAAGCCTATTTCACAGTCTAGTAGGTCTCCCTGTCTGGAGGATTTTTCTTATCTTCCTCTAAAAATGTTCTTGTCCTAATTTTAATCTATTATTCCTAGTTATGTCACTGATAGGACCATAAATAATACTTTGAGTTTTGGCCCGCAAGAACCTTTTCCTCACTTAAGATCGCCTACTTAAATTCATCCCCAGTTGCCACTTCATCTCGCAGTCCATTATTGAATTCTAGCAGTTAATCATCAGACATGTTGCTGAAAACAGAGCAGCTCAAACTAAAAGCAGCTGCAGTCTAACGTGAGAACCGTCATCTTCCTCTTGCTGGAAAAATCCAGGAAGGAAAATGTTCCAATCTTTGATGACCTGGCCTCCTTTGGTTTTCATCTGGCTTCATCATAAATGGAAATGAAAACATTTTTGTTGGGTCCATGGTCAAAGGAGTGAGACTGATACAAAGCGAAGGTCAATCAAAGCTTTATTTTGCACCAAGCATCAAGAATCAAACTGACCAGCCAGGGATGTCTCTTGCAAAGAGGCGACAACCCTCTGCCTTACAGACTAGCTTTTAAGGGCAAAGGCCATGTGGTTGGGCCTGGCCACTCACAGGTGACCAATGAGATTGTAACATAGAGAAAGCTGCACCATCCTGCTAGGTCACACATAAGTGACCAATCGAATTACAATTTACCCTATGGTAGATATTTGAACCAGTCTATCACCTTGGTCAGAATGGGTCCCCAAAAGGCTCCCAAAGGGCGGGGCCCATACTCCTTGGTAGCTAGGGAGACAGTATGCGCCCCCACTGATGGGATGTCTCCACCTGGCCTGACCCACCCTTGTATCTGGGCTTTGTTACCTGGGACTGGTTTCTGGGACTTATTTTTAAGTAAGTTCCCTGAAGGGGGAGGGGCAGGGCCAGGATGGAGCTGCTGTGGCTAAATAGGCCTTTACAATTTTAAGTAAAACATTTAAAAATGTTGTCACAACATAGTTTCTCTGTATTTCATCATCTACATGCTTCATTAGTTCATTTGGCAACATTTATTGAGTTGCTACCTGGTCCCAGTCCTTTTAGTACTGGGGATCAAAGGTGAGTCTGACCACTCACTCAGGCTGCTCACTGCCTTATAGGGGAAACAGATTGGTCTTGCCAGCAGCAGATTACATAACTTTAACCAGGGGAGGGAGAATGGTTGCCACGGTGGGGGAAAAAAAATCAGCTCTGGTATGAGAGTCAGGATAATTTCCTCAGAAAAGCTGACATATGTACTAGATCTTAAGGGGAGGAGTAGAAACTTCTTAGATAAAAAGAGGAGAAAGAATCTTCTGGACAAAGGGGCACAGTGTATGCAATGTGTAGAGGTTTGAAAGATATTCCATACCCAGGGAAAAAGACAGGGTCTCAACCTATGGTACATAACTAGGAGTGTTTGGAAAGACCTTGAATGTCTTTGAAGGACGTTATGTGTGCTAAGGAGTTTAGCACTCACCCTGAAGCCAACTGAGCATCCGTGAAGGTTTTTAAATAGGGGATGGAGTGGAGGTTTGTCCAGGTTTATTTTTAGGTAAGCCTTTGTGAAAGCACTGCAGACAGCACACAGAAGAGAGCATTGTATGAGTACCATCAATGTGAAGATTGCTGCAATACTGCAGGCCAGATCGTATTTTATAAAGAAAAAAAGAACCACACTTAATCTGCCTTTAGGGAAAAAATAGTTTTTTTTTTTTAAAAAGAAAGTAATGCTTCTTTTCAAAAGAAATTTGTTAAATGGAAAGAACATCTTGAAATGGATGTTTTGAAATGTTTCCATTGCTGTGTAATTTTATTGCTATGAATGTGTGTGTCACCTATAACAACTCTTTTTGGATACAGAATTTTCAAGAACATTTAAGGATCTTCCATTTGAAGAGTCTCAATGAGTTTTAAACATGTTCTTGTCTGTGTGTATATGTGTGCTTGTGCAGGTGTATGTATGTATGTACACATTAGATAAGAATTATACACATACTGGCGTGCCTGGGTGCCGTGGTCAGTTAAGTAGCTGATTCTTGGTTTCAGCTTGGGTTGTAATCTCAGGGACATGAGATTGAGCCCCGAGTCAGCCAGTGCACTCAGTGTGGGGTCTGCTTGGGATTCTCTCTCCCTCTCTCTCTGCCCCTCCCACTCTCTCCCACTCTCTCTGGCCCTGCCCATGCTCTCACTCTTTCTCTCTCTCAAATAAATACATAAATCGTGTTTTAAAAAAGAATTATACACATATGAAACATATATGTCTGTCTCTCATGTTTATATATTTTCAGATCAGTCTGCACTGTAACTGATTCATCTCAGAGGGCATAGATTAAGTTAGAAGGCAAGTACTGTACATAACGTGGTAGGTAAGACAAAAAATCATTTTAAAAAACACCACAATGATATTAAGTCATCAGCAATGCATGACCTTCATTTTGATGAATCTGTATCCATGCAGTAATTTATTCAGCTATGACAGGGGTTAAAACCCATCATTCAATTCTAAACAAGCAAATTCTAAACAAACAAACATTCTAAACAAACAAAAATTAGGATGTAGCACATAATATATATTTGGCTTATGATAACAACAAAAAACTCAGAAAAATCAAATAATATTTCTTTATGGGGTGAACAAATAGTTTTAGGCACAGGTGATTCTGGATGAATGGAATTGAATAGTAAGACAGAAAAAAAGCCCTTCATAGCTGTTCAAAGACCTGAAGTGGCATCTTTACCTTAGGATGGCAGACACAGAAATAGGTCTGCTTTAGGTAAAAAGATTTGGAGGGGCCAAGGAGAAATCATGTAAGTCTTAAATGACAGTGTAGGTTAGAAGGACATTTTGAGATCTGGAAGAGTCCAAATGTAGAAACAAATCATTTAACCTAAAAATTCTCCTCTTCCACCCCAAATTATGTCAAGAATATGGCAGTGGAGCATAGTTTTGAGCACTCTCATGTGGTGGCAATATAAATTTCACTCAGTCATGTGAGAGATCTTGGAAAATTCAAGTGTTAAAAAGAGATCCACAGATACCATAGTAGTAGCACAAGTCTACTCCTGGAATAAAGACCATGCCAGAATTATAACAAAGTGTTCAAAATAAGCTTTGGAAAGATCAAGCAACTAAGCTTCCTACCAAAACACACTTCAGGATTTTTTTAAAGGAAGGCAATCGCACCCATCAAATTAACATTAAAAATGTCCAGCATCCTATCAAAATTCTTATCAAAAATTTCCAGGCATGCCAAGAAGCAGGCAAATGTAATTCAAAACTGGAATAATAATTAGTCAATAGAAACAAACCAAAAAATGTCATAAACAATGGAACTAGCATTCAAATTCATATTATAAGTATGTTCAACAACTTAAAGGAAAACAAATCGAATGGGGAAAGAAATGAAAGCTCTAATAAAGAGCTAAATAGGTAATTTAGATGTGAAAAATAAAATGCTTGAAATTTAAAAAAATAATCATTGAGTATACTGAACAACAAATTCAATATTGCAGAAGAAAAGATTAGTGAACTAGAAGACATCACAATAGAAATATTCAAATTGTACCTCAGAGGAAAAAGATGAAATAATAAAAAACAAAAACAGATCATGATTCCCCGTGGGACAATGTGGGACCATATCTTCTTTATCCATTCATCTGTTGAAGGGCATCTTGGTTCTTTCCACAGTTTGGCAACTGTGGACATTGCAGCTATGAACATTGGGGTACAGATGTTCCTTCTTTTCACTACATCTGTATCTTTGGGGTAAATACCCAGTAGTGCAATTGCAGGGTCATAGGATAGCTCTATTTTTAATTTCTTGAGGAATCTCCACACTGTTTCCCAAAGTGGTTGCACCAGCTTGCATTTACCAACAGTGTAAGAGGATTCCCCTTTCTCCACATCTTCTTCAACACACGTTGTTTACTGTCTTGTTAATTTTGGCCATTCTGACTGGTATAAGGTGATATCTCAATGTGGTTTTGATTTGAATCTCCCTAATTGCTAATGATGATGAGCATTTTTTCATGTGTCTGTTAACCATTTGTATGTCTTCTTTGGAGAAGTGTCTGTTCATGTCTTCTGCCCATTCTTTGATATGATTATCTGTTTTGTGTGTGTTGAGTTTGAGTTCTTTATAGAACCCGGATATCAGCCATTTGTGTGTACTGTCATTTGCAAATATCTTCTCCCATTCCGTGGGTTTCCTCTTTGTTTTGTTGACTGTTTCCTTTGCTGTGCAGAAGCTTTTGATCTTGATGAAGTCCCAAATGTTCATTATCTTTTTTTTTCTTCTTCTTTGCCTTTGGAGACATGTCTTGAAAGAAGTTGGTGTGGCCTATGTCAAAGAAGTTACTGCCTATTTTCTCCTCTAGGATTTTGATAATTTCCTGCCTCATGTTGAGGTCTTTTATCCATTTCAAGTTTATCTTTGTGTATGGTGCAAGAGAAAGGTTGAGTTTCATTCTTCTACACATAGCTGTCCAATTTTCCCAGCACCATTTATTGAAGAGACTGTCTCTTTCCGCTGTATATGCTTTAAAATTTTTTTAACTTTATTTTATTTTTTCAGTGTTCAAGATTCATTGTTTATGCATCATACCCAGTGCTCCATGCAATACGTGCCCTCCTTAATATTTTATTATGTTAGTTACCATACAGTACATCATTAGTTTTTGATGTAGTGTTCCACAATTCATTGTTTGCATATAACACCCAGTGCTCCATGCAAAACGTGCCCTCTTTAATATCCATCACCCAACTAACCCATCCCCCTACTCTTGCCCCTCTGAAGCCCTCAGTTTGTTTCCCAGAGTCCATAGTCTCTCATGGTTCATCTCCCCCTCTGATTTCCTCCCCTTCATTTTTCCCTTCCTTCTCCTAATGTCCTCCATGCTATTCCTTATGTTCCACATATAAGTAAAACCATAGGATAATTGTCTTTCTTTGCTTGACTTATTTCTCTTAGTATAATCCCCTCCAATTCCATCCATGTCAATGGTATTCATCCTTTCTGATGGCTTAGTAATATTCCATTGTATATATGGACCACATCTTCTTTACCATTCATCTGTTGAATAGAATCTCAACTCATTCCAACTGTGGGAGCTCCTTCCAACTGTGGAAGGAGCTAAGATACCTTGAAATATCTTGGAAAGATAGATGAGTGATTAAGCCCAAATAAAACAATATATTCTGGAGATTATAAAATACATAGTAGTAAAATGTATGGCAAAAGGAATAGGAAGAAAGAAAGTGGTACACTGGCTGTGGAGTTCTTTCCTCATAGGTAGGTGGTAAGTTGCAGTTAGAGATAGACTATGAGAAGTTAAAGATACATACCATTAATGCTACAGGAACTATGGAAAAGAAAAGGTAAGCCACAGAGGCAATAAATGAGACTCTGAAAAATACTCAGTGAATCCAAAAGGAAGCAGAAATCTAGAAAAAGGAAGGAACATAGGATAGGAAAATAGAAAATACAAGCAAGACTTAATGCAAGCATACTGATAATTATATTAAGTATACATGACTTAACTTGTCAGTAAAAAAGCAGGAATATCAGACTGGATCCAGAGGCAGGACAGAAAGATATGCTATATAAAAGGAAGTTTTTTTTTTTTTTTTGAGGGAGGGTTAGAGGAGGAGGAAAGGGAAGGAGAAACTTGAGCAGGGCACATGTGCACCTGGGTGGCTCAGTGGGTTAAAACCCCTGCCTTCAGCTCAGGTTGATCCTAGGGACCTGGGATTGAGCCCCGTTTTGGGCTCTCCACTCAGCAGGGAGCCTACTTCCTTCCTCTCTCTCTGCCTGCCTCTCTGCCTACTTGTGATCTCTGTCAGTCAAATAAATAAATAAAATCTTTAAAAAAAGAGTCAGATGCTTAACCAACTAAGTCACCGAAGTACCCCAAAAGAAAGTAATTTTAAATATAAATACATAGATACTCTAAACATAAAATGATGAAGAGTAGACTATATAAATTATAATCCTAGGAAAGATAATGCAGCTCTAAAAATATCAGGAAAAGTATATTTCAGAACAAGAACTATTTCTCAAGATAAAAAGGGTTATTTCATAAAGATAAAGGGTCAATTACTCAAGAGGGCATAACAATTCTAAATATGTAATGTGCTAAGCTAATAAGAAATCTTCAAAATACTTGAAGCAGAAAAAAATACATAAAGCAAAAACTGATAGAACTAAAAGAGAAATCGACAATTTCACAATTAATTGTTGCAGATTTAAACACTCCATTCTCTGTACCTGATGGAATAAGTAGGCTGAAATCAGCAAGGATATAGAAGATATGAATACTACTACCATTCATCTTGACCTAATTGCAATTTTCATCACTAAAATTGACAAAAGCAGAACACATATTCTTTTCAAGTGTACATGGAACATACATCAATATAAATAACATAGTGAGTCATGTAAATTTTCAACACATTTATAAGGCTTGATATCCTCTACAGTATGTTCCAGAATCATAACAGAATTAAGACAGAAGGCAGGACAAAAAACACATCTGAAAGTCCTAAATACTCAGAAATTACACAAAATACTTCTTACCAGAACATGGGCCAGAGATGGAATTAGAAAATTTTTTGAACTGAATAAAAATGAAAACATAGGACCATCAAAATTTATGTGATGTCACTAAATCATTGCCTAGGGGGGATAAATTTTGGTATGTGTACACAATGGAATGCTTATTTTGGGGAGAGAAACCAGGTCAGAGAGAACCAAAGCATTAAAGCATAGTTTGTAAACTTTTAAAAAGGGACAGTATCTACGCTTTTAAAGAAAACCTTGTGTAGAAGTCCAATAATTACAACAAATAGAAAATGAAACCAGTACAAGAGGACCAGGTGTTCCCATGTCTTCATCCATACTCATGACTTTCCCTCTGCCTGACCACACCTGTCCCCCACCATCATTCCTGAGTCACTAATTGGGGTTCTTGAGTTTTCAAACATGGTGAGAAAAGTTCTACATTAAAACCAGTTGTTTCCACTGGTCAAGCAGCTCAAAGCCCAAGCCCTTTTTAGAGTCGTTCAGAATGCCTCATCTGAACATTTAGGGCAGGGAATTATTGATCATTCATTTAGCTGGGAGAAAAGCCACATTTCCAAGAGGTATCTGCAGCCTGAAAGCACTTCTCTTTTTTTATTTAATATTTTATTTATTTATCTGACAGACAGAGATCACAAGTAGGCAGAGAGGCAGGCAGAGAGAGAGGAGGAAGCAGGCTCCCTGCCGAGCAAAGAGCCCGATGTGGAGCCTTACAACACACCCTAAAACTCATCTCCATATACCTGTGTGGTTTTGTGAGATGCACTCTTTTAATGAGTCATGAAAGAAAGGCTCTTGAAGGAGCAAGATGGTGGGAGTGGGAGACCTAAATATCATTGGGTCACCGGAATTCCCCTAGATAGTTATCAAACGATCCTGAACGCCTACAAACTCAACAGGAGATAGAAGAGAAGAAGAGCAGCAATTCTAGGGACAGAAAATTGACCACGTTCTGGAAGGTAGGACACGTGGGGAAGTGAATCTGAGGTGATAGATGGGAAGAGAGACCACAGGAGTGAGGGGTCAGCTTCTGCAAGCGGTAGAGCAGCAGAGCACAAAATCAGAACTTTTAGAAGTCTGTTCCACTGAGGGATGTTGCTTCACAGGCTAAGCAGGGGGTGGAGCCTTTGCAGGGACAGTGTGGTCTTGGGACCCGTGGGGTCTCAGAAAGACCGGGGGTGCCTGAGTGTGACAGAGCTCCCAGGTATTGGAGTGGGGAAGCCGGCTGCAGAGATGGAGCTGAGGGGCTCTTAGCTTGGGGTTACCTTAAACCATGATCCATGGCACAGTCAGACCATTACCATACCACAAGTGGCAGATCCAGGGGGACTCACCTTCCTCCTCCAGGAGGAGCAGCATGGGAGTGCACAGCAGGAATCTGCTGGGTTTGGAGACTCCAAATGGGGCCATGTGCCAGAGATAGAAATGCTCAGTCACAGGCCAGGTGAGCTCAGAGTGTGGCGGGAGACCAGGGAGATGGGAGGGATTGACTGCTTCTCTCTGAGGGTGCACTGAGTAGTGGAGCCCTGAGCTCTTGGCTCCTCCGGCCAGAAATTGGGAGGCCACCATATTCATTCCCATCCTCCAGAGCTGTACAGAAAGCGTTCAGGGAACAAACGATCCCGAGAGTGAACCAGGGAAGACTGCTTAGCCTGGCCCCTGGCAAGGGTGGTGCAATTCCGTCTCAGGCAAAGACATTTGAGAATCATGGCAACAGACCCCTCCCCCAGAAGATCAGCAAGAACATCCAGCCAAGACAAAGTTCACTGATCAATGAGAACTGCAAAGGATCAGAGCTATGGGCATACAGTATATTGAATTCATAGATTTTTTTCCCCCATGATCCATTAGTCTTTCAAAGTTAAATTTTTTTTAATTTTACTTTTTTCTTATCCTATTTTTGAATTTTTCCTCTTTCCCATTTTAATGGGTTTTTTAAAACTATTTTATCTTATCAATACCTTTTTAAAAATCTTTTTCAATTTTCATTGGTATGGTCATATTCTATTCCTTCATTATATTTAACTTTATTTTTTGTACATATATAGGTTTTTCTTTCTTTAAAATTTTAGGATACAGTTTCTTCTAATAGATCAAAATATACCCTAAATCTAGTGCATGGCTTCTTTCTGGTCTCCAGCCTGATCACATTCTTTCCCTTTTTTTTTTCCTTTTTTCAACCAACTTCTTATCAATTCCTTTTTTGTAATCTTTTAAAATTTTCATCTTTACAGTTATATTCCATCCCTTCATCATGTTTACCCTTATAATATATATATATATATATATATATATATATATATATATATATATATGTTTTTCTTTCTTTAAAATTTTGGGAAGAGTTTCTTCTAACAGACCAAAATACACCCAAAATCAAGTGAGTGGCTCTGTCTATTCACCAGTCTACTATGTATATTTTTATTTTTCTCCTTTTTTCTCCCCCCGGTTTTGGGTCTCTTCCTATTTGGTTAGTAGGCTAGTGTATACTTTTGGGGGGTCATTGCTATCCTTTTAGTAGTCTCTTCTCTCATTCATCTATTCTTATCTGGATAAAATGACAAGGCAGAAAAACTCAACTTGAAAAAAAGAATAAGAGGCAGTACCGACAGCTAGGGACTTATTCAATACGGACATTAGTAAGATGTCAAACCAGAGTTCAGAATGATGATTATAAAGGTGCTAGCTGGGCTCAATAAAAAACATGGAAGATACCAGAAAATCCCTTCTGGAGAAATAAAATCCCTTTCTAGAGAAATAAAAGAATTAAAGTCTAACCAAGTTGACATGCAGTAAAGGCACAATAAAAAATGGAGGCTCTTATGCTAGGATAAATGAGGCATCACCAAATGATGGAGAATAAAGAAGATGAGAAAAAGAGGGACAAACAACTACTGGACCCCAAGGGGGAATTCAAGAGAAAAGTGATACCATAAGATGAAACAATATTAGGATAATTGGGGTCCCAGAAGAAGAAGAAAGAGAGAGAGGGACAGAAGGTATATTGGAGCCAATTATAGCAGAGAATTTCCCTAATTTGGCAAAGGGAAGAGTCATCAAAATCCAGGAGGCACAGAGAATTCCCCTCAAGATCAATAAAAATAGGTGCACATCCCATCATCTAATAGTAAACTTTACAAGTCTCATTGACAAAAAGAAAATCCTGAAAGCAGCTCAGGACAGGAGGTCAGTAACATACAATGGTAGAAATATTAGACTGGCAGCAGACCTATCCACAGAGACCTGGCAGGCCAGAAAGGATTAGCATGATATATTCAGAACATTAAACAAGAAAAATATGCAGCCAAGAATGACAGCTAGGCTGTCATTGAAAATAGAGAGAGAGATAAAAAGCTTCCAGGACAAACAAAAACTAAAAATATTTGCAAACACCAAACCAGCCCTACAGGAAATATTGAAAGGGGTCCTCTAAGCAAAAAGAGACTAAAAGTAGTAGACCAGAAAGGAACAGAGACAATATACAGTAACAGTCACCTTACAGGCAATACAATGGCACTAAACTCATATCTTTCAATAGTTACCCTGACCGTAAATGGGCTAAATGCCCCCAATCAAAAGACACAGGGTATCAGAATGGATAAAAAAACAAGACCCGCTGATGTGCTGTCTGTAAGAAACTCATTTTAGATCCAAAGACACCTCCAAATTTAAAGTGAGGGGGTGGAAAACAATTTACTATGCTAATGGACATCAAAACAAAGCTGGGGTGGCAATCCTTGAATCAGATAAATTAGAATTTAAGCCCAAGACTAATAGGAGATGAGGAAGGACACAAATCATTCTTAAAGGGTCTGTCCAACAAGAAGATCTAACAATTTTAAATATCCATGCCCCTAACATGGGAGCAGTGAATTATATAAACCAATTAATAATAAAATCAAAGAAACACATCGACAATAATACAATAATAGTAGGGGACTTTAACACTCCCCTCAATGAAATGCACAGATCATCCAAGCAAAAGATCAACAAGGAAATAAAGGCCTTAAATGACACACTGGACCAGATGGATATCACAGATATACTCAGAACATTTCATCCCAAAGCAACAGAATACACATTCTTCTCTAGTTCCCATGGAACACTCTCCAGAATAGATCACATCCTGGGTCACAAATCAGGTCTCAACAGGTACCAAAAGATTGGGATCATTCCCTGCATATTTTCAGACCACAATGCTTTGAAACTCAAACTCAACCACAAGGGGAAAGTTGGAAAGAACTCAAATACATGGAGGCTAAAGAGCATCCTATTAAAGAATGAATGGGTCGGGGTGCCTGGGTGGCACAGTTAGTTAAACAACTGCCTTTGGCTCAGGTCATGATCCTGGAGTCCCGGGATGGAGTCCCACACATGGCTCCCTGCTCAGCAGGAAGTCTGCTTCTCCCTCTGACCTTCTCCCCACTCGTGGTCTCTCTCTCACTCTCTCTCTCTCAAATAAATAAATAAAATATTTTTTTAAAAAGAAGAATGAATGGGTCAACCAGGAAATTAAAGAAGAATTTTAAAAATTCATGGAAACAAATGAAAATGAAAATGAAAAACAACTGAAATGAAACAAATGAATGAATGAACAAACAAATTCATTCAAATTCATTCAAATGAATGAATGAATGAACAAACAAATGAAAATGAAAAACAACTGTTCTAAATATTTGGGACACAACAAAGGTGGTACTGAGAGGATAGTATATAGTATATAGCCTTTCTCAAGAAACAAGAAAGGTCTCAAATACACAAACTAACCCTACACCTAAAGGAGCTGGAGAAAGAACAGCAAATAAAACCTAAACCCAGCAGGAGAAGAGAAATAATAAAGATCAGAGCTGAAATCAATGAAATAGAAACCAAAAGAACAGTAGAACAGATCAATGAAACTAGGGGCTTGTTCTTTGAAAGAATTAGTAAGATTGATAGATCCCTGGCCAGACTTATCCAAAAGAAAAAGAAAGGACTCAGATTAATAAAATCATGAATGAAAGGGGAGAGATCATAACCAACACCAAGGAAATACAAACGATTATAAGAACATATTATGAGCAACTATACATCAGCAAATTTGACAATCTGGAAGAAATGAATGCATTTCTGGAGACATATAAACTACCAAAACTGAACCAGGAAGAAATAGAAAACCTGAATAGATCCATAACCCGTAAAGAGATTGAAGCAGTCATCAAAAATCTCCCAACAATCAAGAGCCCAGGGCCAGAGGGCCTCCCAGGGAAATTCAACCAAACATTTAAGGAAGAATTAATACCTATTCTCCAGAAATTTTTCTAAAAAATAGAAATGGAAGGAAAACTTCCAAACTCATTTTATGAGGCCAGCATTACCTTGACCCCAAAACCAGACAAAGGCCCCATCAAAAAGGAGAATTACACACCAATATCCTTGATGAACCCAGATGCAAACATTCTCACCAAAGTACTAGCCAATAGGATGCAACAGTACATTAAAAGGATGATTCACCACGACCAAGTGGGATTTATTTCTGGGCTGCAAGGTTGGTTCAACATCCACAAATCAATCAGTGTGATATAATACATTAATAAAAGAAGGAACAAGAGCCAAATGATACTCTCAATAGATGCTGAAAAGCATTTGACAATGTATGGAATCCTTTCCTGATCAAAACTCTTCACATTGTAAGGATATGGGATACATGCCTCAATATAATAAAAGCCATCTATGAAAAGCCCACAGAGAATATAATTCTCAAAGGAGAAAAACTGAGAGCTTTTCTCCTAAGGTCAAGAACACAGCAGGACTGTCCACTATGACCATTGCTATTCAACATAGTACTAGAAGTCCTAGCCTTAGCAATCAGACAACAAAAAGAAATAAAAGGCATCTGAATCGGCAAACAAGAAGTCAAACTCTCATTCTTTGCAGATGATATGATACTTTGTGTGGAAAACCCACTTTCTGTGGAAGACTCCACTCCAAAACTGCTAGAACTCATACAGAAATTCAGTAAAGTGTCAGGATATAAAATCAATGCACAGAAATCACTTGCATTTCTATACACCAACAGCAAGACAGAAGAAAGAGAAATTAAGGAATTGAGCCCATTTACGATTGTACCCAAAACTATAAGATACCTAGGAATAAGCCTAACCAAAGAGGCAAAGATCTGTACTCAGAAAACTATAAAGTACTCATGAAAGAAATTGAGGAAGACACAAAGAAATGGAAAAATGTTCCATGCTCATGGATTGGAAGAACAAGTATTGTGAAAATGTCTATGTTACATAAGGCAATTTACACGTTTAATGCAATCCCTATCAAAATACCATAATTTTTTTCAAAGAAATGGAACAAATAATCCTAAAATTTATATTGAACCAGAAAAGACCCCGAATAGCCAGAGGGATGCTGAAACAGAAGGCCAAAGTTGGCAGCATCAAAATTCCAGACTTCAAGCTCTATTACAAACCTGTCATCATCAAGACAGTATGGTACTGACACAAAAACGGACACATAGATCCATGGAACAGAATAGAGAGCCCAGAAATGGACCCTCAACTCTATGGTCAACTAATCTTTGACAAAGCAGGAAAGAATGTCCAATGGGAAAAAGACAGCCTCTTCAACAAATGGTGTTGGGAAAATTGGACAGCCACATGCAGAAGAATGAAATTGGACCATTTCCTTACACCACACACATAAATAGAGTCAGAATGGAAGAAAGACCTCAATTGGAAACTGGAGTCTATCAAAATTCTTGAGGAGAACACAGGCAGCAACCTCTTCAACCTCAGCCACAGCAACTTCTTCCTAGGAACATTGCCAAAGGCAAGGGAAGCAAGGGCAAAAATGAACTATTGGGATTTCATCAAGATCAAAAGCTTTTGCACAGCAAAGGAAACAGTCAACAAAATCAAGGACAAGCAACAGAATGGGAGAAGATATTTGTAAATAACATATCAGATATCGTTGGGATAATATCCAAAATCTAGAAAGAATTTATCAATCTCAACACCCAAAGAACAAATAATCCAATCAAGAAATGGGCAGAAGACATGAACAGACATTTCTGCAAAGACATCCAAATGACCAACAGACGCATGAAAAAGTGCTCAACATCACTCAGCATCAGGGAAATACAAATCAAAACCATAGTGAGATAACACCTCCCACCAGTCAAAATGGCTAATATTAACAACTTGTTAATAACTTGTTAACAACTTGACAAGTTGTTAACAATTTGACAGATGTTGTCAAGGATGTGGAGAAAGGGGAACCCTCCTACACTGTTCGTGGAATGCAAGCTGGTGCAACCACTCTGGAAAAGAGTATCGAGGTTCCCCAAAGAGTTGAAAATAGAGTTACCCTATGACCCAGCAGTCATACTACTCATTATTTTCCCTAAAGATATAAATGTAGGGACCCAAAGGGGCACATGCACCTGAATGTTTATAGCAGCAATGTCCACAATAACCAAACTGTGGAAAGTCCATCAACATCCATAAATGGATAAAGAAAATGTGGTATATATAGACAATGGGATACCATGCAGCCATCAAAATAATGAAATCTTGCCATTTGCAATGACATGGATGAAACTAGAGGGTATTATGCTAAGTGAAATAAGTCAGTCAGAGAAAGACAATTATCATATGATCTCCCTGATATGATGAATTTGAGAGGCAGGGTGGGGGTCATGGGGGTTAGGGAGGGAAGAAATGAAACAAGATGGGATAGGGGAGGGAAATAAACCATAAGAGACTCTTAATCTCAGGAAATAGTCTGAGGGTTGCTGGGGGTGGGGGGGAGGGATAGGGTGGTTGGGTTATGACACTGGGGAGGTTATGTTCCATGGTGAGACTGATGATTCACAGACCTGTACCCCTGGGGCCAATAATCCATTATATGTTAATTAAAAAAAGAAAAACAAACAAACAAAAAAGGCTCTTTATCATTATAAAGCACAAGGAACATCAACTACATCTTCTTTAAAAATCCATATTTTGGGCAACAATAGAAGATGGTCTAGCAGAGGGTATTAGAATTTTGTCCTGCTTGTGACAAGCTGAGATTAGGACAAAGTCAATGAGTACTGTCCCTAGTGAGCTACAGCTGTGTCTCTCCAGTTCTGAACCATATCCATTCTTAAAATCACTGACCCACAGAATAAAACGTGGTGATAAGTAGAGTCATAGGAGGTCATGTAGGGCTTTTCTTATCCTCAAGACTTAAGTCTCAAACTAAGACAAAGAAGCCATAACTTCCCTGCATTTTCAAGAGACTTGTCAGCAGTAGGTCTCTGGACACCCTCATTAGTACTTAATGAGAGACATGCCAATCCATTCTGCTACCCTCACTGAAACGATTTCCTGCCACACTCCTCTGCCTTCAACATGACCAGAAACCTCAGGGTGAGGGCGACGGGAGAGGATGGTGGCAAGAGAGAGAAGAGAGGCGTCTGAGTCCTAAGTCCACTTGGCGAAGAAACCATAGAATGCTCACCACAGTCCCTGTGCCAAACCACATGGGGCTGCTCCGGGACAGATGTCGGCAGGCTACAGCTTGTGGGCCGAATGCAGCCTGTCATCTATTTTTGTAAATAAAGTTTAATTATAAATTATATATATAATATATATATATTATAATATAATTATAAAGTTAATTAACACAACCATGCTCCTTGGTTTCCATATTTTCTACAGCTGCTGGCTCACTACAATTCCAGAATTGAGTAGTTAAAGCAGAAAGTACATGGTTCACGAAGCTGAAAATATTTACTATCTGGCTCTTCACAGAAAAGGTGTGTTGACCCCCACCCACTCTGGAAAAGTCATTTACAGAGATTATGGATACTGGCAAAAGAGGGAGACAGGCCCCCATTCTGGGGACCTGGATATCTGCTGGTGCCATTAGTATGTGTGCCTACCTAAACATAGAAAAAAAGAAGTCAAAGAAAATGGCAGAACAGGGAGCCACGTATGGCCAAGGATACTGACCACTTGCCAGTATAGAAGGGCTGCAAGGATTTCCACGGGGCCGGGGGAATAACGGGAGGCTGTGGAGCATGAAGCCATCCTGGGAGTAGCCCAGGTTAAGACGTCGGTCATTTGGCGAGGGATAAAAGCAGCAGCATGGATGAGGCATCATTGTACTGTAGCGGATAATTGGAAGAGGGTGAAATGATATCAAGGCCTTGGATATTGGGAAGGTCCCTTTCATCCAACAGGACCCTCAAAGAACTCACACATGCATGCCTTGAGAGCAAATTTTTGTATATCTATTACTCAGCTGGGCCTGATGGCCACCTAGCTCCATCCAAGGAAGCAGAGAAGCCATAGGAGGACCACGAGGATACCAGTTATGTAAGAGACACTGTGCTTTGTTATACATCCCTTCCTCACTCCAACGCAGAAAAGCTAGAACAAAAAGCTAGAACCAAAAGAAGGAAGAAGGAGGAGAGAAAGAGCCCGCCCCTTCCTCCTCTTACTTCCCATCCCCGCTGCAGAGGCTGAAGCGTTCCTGGGAAGCACAAAGGAGGGAATTGACAAGGTACATTTGATGAGTACGGGGACTGGAAACCAGAAGATGGCTTGCTGTTTTACCTCCCTCTTCTCTCCATTCCACATTTACAACCAGCAGTTTAGCCCGTGAACCATGTAGGTGACATTAGTTTGAGTTTTGTTGAGTAATGTATTATCCACTTTTAGTTTATTCTCCTTACTAGCTTTCTTGGTTTTCTTATTAGATTAAAAATAATTTGCTTTTAATAGGGCGCCTGGGTGGCTCAGTGCGTTAAAGCCTCTGCTTTCGGCTCAGGTCATGATCCCAGGGTCCTGGGATCGAGCCCCACATTGGGCTTTCTGCTCCGTGGAGAGCCTGCTTCCTCCTCTCTCTCTGCCTGCCTCTCTTGCCTGCTTGTAATCTCTGTCTGTCAAATAAATAAATAAAATGTTAAAAAAATAATTTGCTTTTATTTATAAATGAGAAATATTCTCTCAGCATTCCTAACTTAATCATGAATTTTTAGTACTGAGTACCCGGTACCCAGTAGCATATGATACCAGAAATGAAATGGCTAAGCACAAATTCTTAGCTTCAGTTTTAAAAGCTAGGATTTAAAAAAAGAAGGGAGAAAGAAAGAAAAAAAAAAAAGCTAAGGTTAAAGATGGGAATTCCTGCAAGATATTCAAACAGTAATAGTTGGTAGCTAGGGTGTCACACCGAGGGCATGATTTGTCACCTAATGCAGTACAGAATATTACATTATACTTGGCTCCCACCCAGGATTCATAGAACAAGCATATAATGCATTAGATTTCTTTCTCATTAATAATAGTCTAGGGGAGGTGGGCAACAGGCTTCAGGGAGTTTTTTATTTTTATTTTCTTTTTACTATTAAAGAAAGTTATTTAAGTCTTTAGAAGGTGGATGGAGTTCAGAGAAATTTACTTTCTTCTTGGAGAATACATTATTTAAAAGCCCTAATACAGAAAATCTCTTTGAGGAAGCCTATTTTGTGTTTAGTATCCTGAAATGGATTTTTCAAACTATTAAGCAAGATAGAAGGTCACACTGACCCTTCGTTCCAGATCACCCATTCTATTCTGGACATGGTTTTTTAAAGATTAAAGGTGGGCACTTACGAAACAGAAGGAAGGCCACAGCATTTACAAGCTCAGTGGGTCCCGAACACAGGAGAGCAGCTTGATCCGCAGGGAGAAATAAGGCAGCAACATAAACACGTGTTACCTACAAAGGAAATTACATTTCATTCTTGACATTCCCCCAAAACTAAGTGAAAAAAAAAATCAAGCTTTTTCTTCTAAGTTGAGATATTTTCCTAGAGTTACTTTCTCGTGTTACAAAAGTAGCCAGCTTCAGAAGCTGGAATTCCGTAAGTGATATCCACCGCATGTTATTATAATCACCTGCTTCATTATCTGGATCTCCCAGTCAAGCACATAACCAGGGATAGTGTCTGACTTGCTGCTTGTGTATTCCTAAAGCTTCTCGTCATGTCTGATACGTGGTTAAGTACTCTATCTGCTGAACAAGCAAGGTTGATGAGAAGTATGGAGGGTAGGTAGCACGCCTAGAGTTAGCTGGAATACTGTAAAACTCATGATTTACCCCACACTGCTTAGGAATCAGTAAAGACAAAACTGTGGTCTAGCCATTTGACTATATATCTCTTCTGGTTGTCTTTCAATAAGAAAGATCTCATACTTACAATAGGCTATTTGAATTATCAGCATCTAGCTTTGGTTTCATGCTGAATGACTATCTTGTGGCATGCCCCGCCCCCTGAAATAAAAGTACTCAAACCTCAAGATCACAGCGCTAGAAATACATTCTGGGAAAATTTTTAAAGGAAATTTCCCAAACCTAGTGCCAGGAAAATTCAGTCGAGGAAGAAAATTTTCCCCACTGGGCAGCACATTGTTATCAGAAACTGGAAAATAAGCGAAGTGCATTTGAATGTTAAAAAAAAAAAAAATCACTCCTTTCAGTCATTCTAAATTTCAAAGGAGTACAGGAAGAAATTCAGACCTCATGGATTAATTTTTAGTGAGCCTAAGCAAAAACTGATTTGGGAAACCTACACTTCATTTAGCCTAGAATGAAACCTGGTGTGGCAGGAAAGGGGTACAGCTAATAGAAAACATTAAATTGATGCTTTAATTAACCCAAGAAACGAGAAATAAATTTGTCATCATCTTCCCTTTACATTGTGAAAAACTCTGAATACTATCCAAAACATAAATTTGTTTATAAAAACATAAAAACATTCGTTTACAAAAATATTTAAAAAAACATAAATTTAACTCAAAAGAGTGAAATGGAAGTTTGTTCTCCTTACTATATATTGATAAAAAGAAAGCATGTGTGGTAGACCTGTGTTAAAAAAAACACACAACTCCAGTTATTTTCTCCCTGTGTCCACCACCCTGTGCAGTGTGAGTCTGTAGCTCCTTGCATAAGTGGCAACATCTCTTTGCCCTCCCCCTGCTTGTATCTCAGGAGACCTTGTGACTTCCTTTGACCAATGGAATGAAGAAGGTGCAACACTGTGGCAGCTCCAAGTCTAGTATCAAGAGGCTTTGCTTGATTCTGTTCCTTCTCTTGGAACCTTTGGGTGTGAATCAGCTTGGGCTCTCCTGCCAAATGTTGGAGCTCATGTAGAAGAAAGCCAAGGCACCCCAGCTGAGTAACAGCGCACCCCAGTAGCAATTCTGGAATGAGCTCAGCCAACACATCCAAGTCACAACCACCCCCACCTGATAGCTGGCATAATGAGAAATAGTGAATTGTTGCCCCAAACTCTTAAGGTGTTTTTTCGTTTGTTTGTTTGTTTGTTTGTTTTTTACAGAGCAATGAAAATGTGATAGTTCACCCATTTAAAAAAAAAGTTTCGCCCCACAGCTATGAAAGGAGTTCAAGCTGAAACATCAAAGTATGCTCATTTATCACCTATGAGATGGATAAAACTAAACAAGAATTTTATACAGAGGATTTTTGCTTACCTGGAAGGCTGAATTGTACAACCATTTGAAAGGCAACTTGGAAAATGTATTAAATTTTCAACTATGCCAGCTATTACTCTTTTTGGATTTTATTCTTTTTAGGTGGGTGGCAGAGGGAGAGAATCTTAAGCAGGCACCATGCCCAGTGCAGAGCCTGACATGGGGTTCCATCTCACCACCCTGAGATCATGACCTGAGCTGAGATCTAGAGCCAGATGCTTAACCGACTGAGCCACTCAGGCCACCCTTTAGATTTTATTCTTAAAAAAATATGTAAATTTGATGATGTATCAACCTCCTTTATAATAAGTAGATAAAGTTAGGGAATTAAATAGAATTTTATTTTTTTACAAGGGAGGAGCTTTGAAAAGATATGGTGTATCTGCACAATGAATTACATGTATTGACAAGGAAAGACTGTCATATCACTTATTGTTATTAAATTTAAAAAGCATACAGAGAATATAAATAGGATGATTCCTTTTTCCTTATTTAACAAAAAAATCTCTGCATATAGAAATTGTATAAAAAGATGTGTCAAAATATCAGTGATTATCTCTGGAAATGGGATTACCTGTGATTTTCCTTTTCCATTGACACGTCTGAATCACTTGACGCGAACCAAATTATTTATAACTTCTAAATTCTGAAAAATCAATTCCAGTTTTTAAGTAGTCTTATACTTCCTTATAAGCTACATTTTCAAACTAAATTGACCTATTTGATGACAAACATTGTTGGTAACAAAAAAAAAACCCACATTTTAAATTTTCCATAAAGAGCATTCTTCTGAATGAAACAATATGTTCTAATTTTAAATGAGTATAAAACCTAGAGGTTTACTTTTTTCCCAGAAATATCAGATGGAAAGTTTTTCAGACATCATGAAAACATCATGAACTTAGCAATATATTAATAAACAATTTCTGTGTATTTCAAATAGAGATGATTGTCCAGGAAGAATTAAGGAACATTCATCATGGCAAAGATTTATTTTTCCATTGTAATCAAATCAAGAGAAACTTTTTTAGGTTTTTGTAAGAGGTCTGGAAATGAAGACAGAACTGGTCAAAATTAATCAGAAACAATAATGAAGTGCCTACTGTGTACAAGAGTTATTTTGGTTGGAATGGACAGAATAACCAATCCAAAAGTCTTTATTTGTATTACATTACATAAGCAAGTAATGTAAATGTAAAGTAAATTCACTTGCTTATGTAATGTAAGAGTCCAAAAATTAACTCTTTTCAGATGTATGACCCAGGAGTCAAACGTGACCAGGACCGAGTTTCCCTGTTTCCATTTCGGAGTGTTGGCTCCATATCCAGGCAGTCTCTCTCTAGCAGTTGCTTCCAAGATGGCTTCCAATATACTTCATCATTTAGACCCAGTGGGAAAATAAGAGAGTTTCTCCCAGAACAGTTTTAAAACATTTCCTGATGTGGAGTCATGTGCCCAACCAATTACTGTTGCCTGGGAGAGGAAATATGCTTGTTGTTTTAAACTAGTAGTGGGGTTAAGCTCGTCAAATCACATTGCTCAAGAGCAGAGGTGGAAGGGATTCCCCAGAGGAAAGTAAATATTGTATCCAGTAAAAGTGAATGGATTCTGAGTAACAAGATTAATAGATGTTCACTACAGCCCTCTAGGAGATGATTTAGACAATGCAAAGAGGCTTAAAACACATCCCTAGCCACAAAATTTATCATGTAAAGTTGAGGAATAAACCACAGATACATAAAAAAAAGAGTTGCAATGGAAGATTAATAATCCTAAAGGGTAAATTAGTTGTACAAATAACAAATGCATTTCAGAGGAGGAAGCGCTGGTACTCTGTGTTTGGATAATTAGACAGACATCATTCCCTCATTTCATGGCTCTAGTAGTAGCATGATGGTTTAAAATATTCCTGCCCAACCCAGGGTTCTTTGGACTCTCAAATTTTTAACCACACTATTAAGTGATTAGGCTTAAGGGCTTAGACCAAAGATCTGAGGCTTTGAAATAGTTTTCCTGTGATTGCAACAGAAGTAAGAGTTTGCTTACCATTTGAAATGCCTTTTCACTGGGTTTTATATCTCTCTTATTTTCTAGAACATATATAACGGAAAACATCTTTGTAACTATACCCGTGCTGAAACTTTAATCTCTGTTGTGTAATTGAATTATTCTCTGCAGCTAAGTGGCTTTTCTGGATCCTCAGCAGGCTAAGAACATCTAAATATTGATCATTCCTTGGGGCAGGGAGGAGAAGGTATGCATATGATGTTTGTCTCTCTCCCTCTTTCCTTTCCTTTTGATAAGAAAATTATCTCCTCAGTTTCCAATGACATTTATTGTGAACCTCTTCAGAAAACACTGCTTGGTGAATATTCTGACATCTATGCATTGAACAAATATTTATTGAATACAATCATGTGCCAGAATATAAGGAATTGTACTTAAAGCTGGGTATATAATGGTGAACAAAATAGTCATAAGTCTCTTCTCAAAAAGTATAAAAGTCAAAAAATAAATAAAATAAATAGAAAATAAAGCAAACCAAAAAGAAAAAAAAAACCCTGCCAACATACATAATTATATCTTATTACAAACTCTGAAGTAATCAACAATGTATAATGACAGGACATAATGAGGTGTGGACAAGGTGGGATAGGGAAATCTATCCCTTGATAGATTATTATGGGGCCTCTCTAAGGAAGCGACATTTAAACCTAAACCTGAAGGATAAGAAGGCACATGTGAAGAGTGGAGTAATAAGTGTTCTATGTAGAGGATCAAGAGTTCCCTCTAAAGGGAAAAGTGCATGCAAGGGTCCTGAGGTATGAATGAGTTCACCATGTTTGAGGAACAACAGGGAGGACAGTGTGCCTGGGGCAGTGAAGGGCAAGTTAGAGGAAGGTATGAGATGACCTTGAGGAGGTCAGTAGAGATCCCATCGTACAATGTTTGGGAGGCCTATGATAAAGAATTTGGATTTTACGCAAACCCTAAGAGAACACCATTAATGAGTTTTAAGCAGTGAAGAAATATGATCTGACCCTTATTTTTAAAAAAGGCTTTTGTCTGCCCCACAGTGAGTAGACTGAAAGAGAGGCAAGAGTAGAAATGGGAAGACCAGCAAAGTAGCTACTGCTTAGCCATGGCAAGGAAAGAAATGTCTAATTTCAAGATCTAAGTAGGAAGTAGCAACAACAGGGTAGGATAAGGGGTTGGATGTAGAAGATGACCAGAAGGGACTTTTTCTGTCTTGAGTGACCAGAGGTGATGGCAACGTCCTGTGGCTGGGAAGTCACATCAGTCGGAATCTTGGGGAGAAATAAGTGATCCCCTCAAATACAGTCACTGAGAATCGTTTAACAGAGGAACTCTGGTTGAATATGTAACAGAGTTTAGGGAGCCCACCAAGGGGTGGTGAAGGACCCCAGGACTCGTAATGCCAGGAGCCCTTACATTCTGGAACTCAGAGAGAATGTAGTCATTGCTACAGCTGTAGAAGATTGTCCCATGGAAACCATGACCTTCTTCCTATACCAACCCCGCCCAAGGCTGGCAGGAAGGGACTCAGGGAACTCTCCAATCTCCTGTCAGCGGCTCTGCTGATAAACCTAAAACAGAAGCTGGACTTCACAGCTTGTCAGTGGCTGTGCTCCACAAAGGTGGCAGAGTGGGGTGGGGAAAGGTAGAGTCAAGAAGGTATAACCCAGAAAAGTACAACCCAGAAAACTATATGGGGACTGTTTTGGGGAGTGGGAACCAAAGTCACATTGTTGCCAAGTGTGGGATACACTTGAGACTGGAACTCAGAAGAGAGATTTGTGCTGGAGATTCAAACAGGGGGTCATCACCAGCTGGGTGGGTTTGGAAGCAATTGGAGAGACACATAATGTAGACAGGAAGTTAAGGTGGGATTAAAAGGAAGGGCAGGTGAGAGCGACAGGGTCGCTACGCAGATGCAGAGTAAAAGAAAAGATTAGTTCTGAGAATCTAGAAAAGGAGGGGAAAACCAAAAGAATGTGATGTCAAGGAACCAAGAGAGGAGGAAAAGTAAGTGGGCAAACATGTGTGCAGCTGAGAAGACAGTAGCATGAACAAAAAAATCAGTCTCATTGGAGTCAGCGAGAATAAAATATAACCCTCAACGCCTTTGTTACTTTTCAAAATTGTATGACAAGCTGTAGTCAGTTTTACACATTGTGTGGCAGTGGTATGCTATGTTATTAAAACTTTAGGAAACAACAATCCATTTGGCACTTTTAACCACATCAAACTAGGTCCCCAACAATCTAAGCAGCAAATACTACCATAAAAGAACAGCAGTCCCAAATAATTTTTCACGAAAGCCTTACCAACCCTTAAAGGTCAGACCACTCCTATCTCATCCAGATCAATCCAGAGAAGAGGAAGGAGAGGTTGTGTGATGTATTTTTCAAGGCTGCTATAACCTTGATAGTAAATATAGACAGACAATACAAGAAAGGGCAATTTGTGAAGTATAAGCAAATGAAATACAGTAATATAGATAACAGAATGCATCAAGACCAAGAAAGGAAAGCAAGGGTGATTCAACTTTGGAAAATCTCTTTCTTTAATTCACCACTAAACTGGAGAAGACAAGCATATGATTAGCTCAATAGACACAGAAAAGTGTTTGATAAAATTCAAGACATATTTATGATTTTTAAAAAAATCCCATAAAAACAATTAAAGTACTAAAGGGAACCTCTTTCCAAAGTGTTTATCTATCAAGCACCTCAATGCTGGAACATTCCTTCTAAGGTCAGGAATAAGAGAAGGATGTCCATAATCACTGCTTTGTGTAACATTGAGGAATCCAGCTCTAGACCACAATCTTAGGTGTGACTTCTCAGGCTCGACCACTGGAAATTACCAGAGCTTCATGTGGCAGGAGTCATGAGGGAAGGCTGCCTCCTCACCACAGACTTGGAGCACAGTCAGCAAGGAGGGGCCTGCTGTCACGTACTCAGCACCAGGCCCCATCCCAGTACTTTTTAAAATTTTTATTTATTTTCATTTTTTAAAATTATGTTATATTAGTCACCATACTGTACGTCATTAGTTTTTGATGTAGTGTTCCATGATTCATTGTTTGCGTATAACACTCAGTGCTCCATGCAATACGTGCCCTCCTTACTACCCATCACCAGGCCAACCCATCCCCCCACCCCCTCTCTTTTAAAACCCTCAGTTTGTTACTTGGAGTCCATAGTCTCTCATGGTTCATCTCTCCCTCTTTACATACCCCCCCTTCTTTTTTCCCTTCCTTCTCCTAATGCCCTCCATGCTATTCCTTATGTTCCACAAGTAAGTGAAACCATATAATTGACTTTCTCTGCTTGACTTATTTCACTCAGCATAATCCACTCCAGTTCCGTCCATGTTGATGCATATGGTGGGTATTCATCCTTTCTGATGGCTGAGTAATATTCCATTGTACATATGGACCACATCTTCTTTATTCATTCTTCTGTTGAAGGGCATCTCTGCCCTTCCACAGTTTGACAATTGTGGACGTTGCTGCTATGAACTTTGGGGTATGTATGGTCCTTCTTTTCACTACATCTATATCTTTGGGGTAAACTCACTACAGAGTAATTGCCAGGTCTTAGGGTAGCTCTATCCCAGTACTTTTATGCAGATCTGCATTCCTTTCCTAATGGCCTCCATTCAGACGCCTCCTTACTGGGGGTTCCTCTGTCCAGGTCTTTCTCAGGTGATCTGCCAAGACCACCTTTGTGTAAGCATGGTGACTGAAGCTACTTATGTCCACTCTGACTCGGTCTTCAGGACCATCCTAGCCTTGCCTTATCTCCCTCCCCCTCACCATCCTGGGTCCATAAATGGCAGGAGCCTGGTGTCATTCGGCAGGGAAAAATTAAACACTGTGGAGCCAGCCTCCTTTCCTGTTTAGACTTTTGCTTCTACTATAAGTGTGCCTGGATTGTTACTCTAATTTTGTCCTGTTTTAACTACCCACTTTGACATCTGTAAGATCAGCTCAGCTCTTGACAAATATATGACAAGAAGAGGTCCTTGCCAACACAAAATACTCCCTATCTTTCCCTGAGCCCCCCCAGAGGTATAAGAGCCTTAAAACTGCTGTTTTAGACCAGTGTGGTTGTCTGCATAAAAGAACCAAGAAAACCTATAGAAGAGGAGGAGGAGGAAGAGAGGGAGGTGGAAGAAGAAGAAGAGCTTAGGAAGGTTGCTGGAATGAACATTAATGCACAAAAATCAATACCATTCCAATTACATACAAGCAACCAGCCAATTTGAAAATATGTGTTTTTTTAAAAATGTATTCCGTTTTCTTAAAGGATTGATTTACTTATTTGAGGGAGAGAGAGAAAGAGCATGAGGGGGGAAAGGGGGCAGAGGGAGAAAGAGAGAATCTCAAACAGACTCTCCACTAAGCATGGACCCAGATGTGGGGCTTGATCCCATGACCCTGAGATCATGACCTGAGCTGAAATCAAGAGTCAGATACTTAACCAACCAAGCCACCCAGGTGCCCCCAAAATATGTGTAATTAATTTAATTAATTAAATCACAATGTACAAATATAAGATAAGACAAAATGGTTTTTTTTATAAACATATAATGTATCTTTATCCCCAGGGGTAATGTCTGTGAATCGCCAGGTTTACACACTTCACAGCACTAACCATAGTACATACCCTCCCCAATGTCCATTACCCCATCCCCTTCTCCCGACCCCCCTCCCCCCAGCAACCCTCAGTTTGTTTTGTGAGATTAAGAGTCACTTATGGTTTGTCTCCCTCCCGATCCCATCTTATTTCTTTTATACTTTTCCTATCCCCCAAACCCCCCATGTTGCATCTCCACTTCCTCATATCAGGGAGATCATATGATAGTTGTCTTTCTCCGTTTGACTTATTTCACTAAGCATGATACCCTCTAGTTCCATCCACGTCATCGCAAATGGCAAGATTTCATTTCTTTTGATGGCTGCATAGTATTCCATTGTGTATATATACCACATCTTCTTTATCCATTCATCTGTTGATGGACATCTAGGTTCTTTCCATAGTTTGGCTATTGTAGACATTGCTGTAAGATAAGACAAAATGTTAAAGCATTATTGAAGGACACTGGAAAGGATTTAAAGCTATAGGATGATCTATAGTGTTTACGGATACCCAATATAATGAATGTGTCAATTCTAGCAAATTAATCTCTAAATTCCATGCAACATAAATAACATTTTATGATATTTTGTGGAACACCATAAGCTGATCCTAAATTTCAAAAGTAAAAGGATCAAGGATAGTTTAGAAAGAGCATTTTTCAAGTGTGAACAATTTGGGTATTGGGGGTGGTCCATGAGGTCAAAACTATTTTCATAAAAATGCTGAAACATTATTTGCCTTTTTCATTCTCATTCTCTCACTAGTGTGCTGTGGAGTTTTCCAGAAGCCACATAACAGGTAATTAATATCACAATAGGCTGAATGCAGAAGCAGATATGAGAATCTGTCTTCTATTAAACCAGACATTAAAGAAATTGCAAAAGTATAAAACAGCGCCATTCTTTTAAGCTTCTTGTTTTGGAAACTTATTTATTTTTAATCAAAAAATGTTATTCGTGTTCACATGCAATAAGGTCTACTAATGCCACTTTTAAATGAGTTCATCACTAAACATTTAAAAAACTTCTCACTTGCAATTTCTAGTAGAGTAAATATCGATGGAAAGAATACACGTAAACAAAACTTCTTTGGAGTACTGAATAATTTCTAAGGGTGTGATGGGTTCCTGGGACAAAAAAAAGTTTGAGAACTGCTAGTTTAGACAATATAAAAGAAGAAGGGAGTAGACTTGCTTTTCTAGGTTTCAGTACTTACTGTAAAGCTAGAGTAGCTAAATATAGCAGGAAAAATTAAAATGTCTAGTATTTACCAAGTTTTGCGGTAGAATATGAGGAATTCTCATGCTGCTGGTAGTTCAGTAAGTTGTTCAACCACTCTGGAGAGAGTTGGCAGTGTGGAAGATGTGTATTATCGCTGAACTTGGCAATTCCAATTAGGTATAAAATCCTATGGAAATTCAAGCACAGAGGGACAAGAAAAATATTAATTGCAGCATTGTTAGTAATAAGAAAAATCTGGAAACAACCTACATGTCCCTCAACGAGAATGGGGAGGAAACACACTAACCCCAGAGTAATGTTTATCCTCTGGAAGGGAGAACAAATAAATGGGAGAGGAAACAAGGAAGCTTTCTGCTGTATCTGCATGTTTTGTTCACCAGGGAGGGAGCACGACAAGAGAGGGAGGGAGGGACTGTCCGAGAGGGAGAGAACACAAGGCCAGCACTGGCTTAAATCTGGGCAATGCATACCCAGGACTTAGTTGTATTTTTTCTTCTTGTGAATGTTTAAAATATTACATGATAAAAACAAGTGAATGGGTCTGCCAATTTGAGATCAAACATATTCATTTACACTCCTATTCTTTAAAATGCCCACAATGAAACAGGTTGCCTATAAAGGGAATGTTAAAAATTTAAATCCAGGTACAAAGTGGTCTAAATACACACCACAGTCTAGCTCTTCCTAACACCCTGAGAGTGTTAAAGGAAGTTTTATTTGTTGTGAGTTTTATAACCAAGCTATTTCAAGAAATGCAGTCGAAGCACAGAGATCAGAATATTTCAATCTTCTGGTGCTTCTTAGGAGATGCCATATGTTGAAGGAGCTGTCGGCCTGGAAAACATCCGCTGCAAAAGTGCATGCAAGCTTCTGGGGAGTTGGCTTGCATAACCGATCTACAGAATGAACTTGGAGGACGGAGGTGACATCCAGAATGGGCAGAGGTTATCTTCCTGCTCTGTGCTCACCTCTATTCTTAACCCAGGTGGACCTAAAGATTATTAGCCAAAAGGAGGAATCAACCAAAGAGTTTTGGTCTTGGTTTATTCCTTAGGACAGCAGGGCACCAAGTAAGGGAGTTTCATGGGTCACCATTCCCAGTGCCCCAGCCGCCAAATTTCTGGATGGCAGGGTAGCTTGTAGCTAAGCAGCAAGGCAGACAAAGTATAGACTACCCTACTTTGTAAACTATGAATAGATACTGGATTTAATGTTTCTATTCAATTGTACAACATCCATCCAAAATGCACAACATCCACTATGGTAGGCTCCTTGCTGGGGATGAGGAAGAGAGACAAGACTGAATAAGACAGTCTCAACACTCAACAGGAGAAGATGCCCAGCACAGGAAAAGTTAGTTTTAGTTATCTGGCACTGCCAACTACCTTTCCATAACAGGACACAGAAGACTCCTTAGGGAAGTTCTTGGACTCTTGTCAAGAGGGAGATCCCTCTTAGTTTTCTAAATTTAAGTAGAATATACATCCATTTTTTTATTGGCCTTAAGGATCATAACCTTCTTGTGATTTGATGGAAGGTAAGTAAATTTGGCAGGCGTCAGATAGGCTCTAGGGAAGAACAGGATCAAACCCATGAGTCCTTCTCTTTAGATGTTTGAAATTATTAGGAATTCTGATGTTTTAGGATAATATCTGTCCAAATTCTCTCATAGGAAAGGATCCTAAAGACCCCAAAGGAAATGAGAAAAATAAGAACCTGTCTTTGTGATCCTTGCTCTGTGGAACATCTAGATCATCAGAGAGAAGGGATTTAAGACAACTCCAGATCCAGCCACCCTGTGAATGTGAGCTTATGAGTAAAAACCAAAATAACTGTACCCTCGGGAACTGAGCTGGAGTCAGGACCAGGGAGAGACAAACTTCAGATGCAACACTGTCTCAGCAATGGGAACCAATGAAGCCAAACACCAAGGCCAACTCGTGGGCAAGTCACATGGCCTGGCATCTGTAAGCAGGACAGGCCACTTAATTGAGACCAAGTAATCTTCTCAGACCTTGGACATTTGAGGTGGTACATTTCTCACAGTTTGATGCTGGACCTCCTGCTAACATGAGTACGTGAAGCGGGCACAATCTATTGGAATATAGAAGAAGAATCATATTTGCACCCTAAACTAGGGAAGTGGGCCTTCCTGGTTACACATACATATCCCCCCAAATGTCTGCAAAACAAACCATTTTGAGGACATAGTACTGTAAAACTCTGCAACTAGTTCTAAAGAAGCCTTGTGGAAAGAGTTAGTCTTAAAAAAATTCCATAGGAGGGACGCCTGGGTGGCTCAGTTGGTTGGGCAGCTGCCTTCGGCTCAGGTCATGATCCTCGTGTCCTGGGATCAAGTCCCGCATCGGGCTCCTTGCTCAGCAGGGAGCCTGCTTCTCCCTCTGCCTCTGTCTGCCACTCTGTCTGCCTGTGCTCTCTCTCTCTCTCTCTCTGACAAAAAAATAAATTAAAAATATCTTTTAAAAAATTCCATAGGAATCACTGTAACTGACAAGAATAAATATAGTTCATAAATGGTTAGGTATTGTTCAATAATTTTATGCTATGCATTGAAAATATTGTATGCAGAATTATACTGATTCTACCTCCAAAGAGTTGCTGTAATTCTGTACAAAAGTTTCAGAAGCCAAATTAGTCACTAGTGTGAAATGTAGGCATTTTAGTTCAGACTGTAAAATTAAAATTTAAAAGATAATGTTCAGATTCTGCAGAGGAAATGTGTAGCCCTCAACACAGTATTCTCAAGTATGATACATACCAACCATGCCCAAAAAGGTTGTGCCAAATATTATGTACACTTAGATAATACAGTGGAGAGCCTGTAGGTAATCGGATTGCCTTTTACCAGCTTGGAGTAACAGGTAGGGCCAGCGACAGAATTTGGGGAGGCTCCATGAAAAGTCAAAATGAAGGACTCATTGTTCAAAATAGAGGGAAAAGTCACTAAGTATAGAGCCTTTTCCTTTCTTCCAGGGTCTCTCTTGATTTTTCATGGTGATTTTTCTTGGCGTTTTGTATTAATTTTCTATTGCTGCATAACTAAGTGCCATAAACTTTGCAACTTAAAAGAACACATGTGTATTATCCCATAGTATTTGTGGGTTAGGACTCCAGGAATGCTAAGTTGGGTCCTCTGTCCAGGGTTTCATAGGCTTCAATCTCATTGTTGGGTGGGGCTGGGGTCTCATCTTTCAAGCTCATGCTTGTGTTGGCAGAACACATTTCTCTTCAGCTATAGAATTCAGGAATGCAGGTCACAGAGCTTCTCACTTGTAATTCTCTTGAAAGGGCTCACCTGATTAGGTACGGCTCACCTAGGATAATTTCCCTTTTTGTTGACTTAAATTTAACTCATTTGGGATTTTAATTTCATCTGCCAAACCCTTTCACATCCACCATATACTATTAGAAGCAAATTACAAAGGCCTAGGTCTCTGGGGATCATCTTAAAATTCTGCCATGAAGTGTTTTTCTAAGTAAAGAAAAATTAAGAATTTAAATGATTCAAATAAATCTTACTGTTCATCTTTATATTGTGCAATGCCAGTTTTAAATACTACTAAAACATTTACTTGTATGTGGAATCATCAAAATGATACAATTGTTATTTTATAATGTTTATGTGCACATGGACAGTGGAAACCCTGCCCCAAACCAAACTAACTCAACTGTTTTATTCACTTCTTGATACTTGCACATTCTATCAACACCCTCTGCCATTGGCCTACTCATGAGTAAGGAATAACTGAGAAGATAAGGAACTTGGGGTTGCTAACAGCATGATTCCTAATACTAAAATACTAGAAATAATCCAAATGCTCATTAACTGTAGCATATATAGTAAATTGGGATGTACAAGCACAATGAAAAATCAGAAAACAATGAGATATGATAAACTACAACTCTATGCCATGATATGGGTGAATCACAAACATAAGATTGAGCTAAAGAAATCAGACACAGAAGTGTGCACACGGGATGGCCCTGTGGAACTGGTCTAGATGTTGGAGTATAAGATGGCGTTTCCCTTTGTGATGGTTGGGTGAGGGGAGAGAACAGCTGGAAGGGAGCGGGAGGATGTTGACAGGGTTGGGTAATGTTTTATTCCTTGACCTGGATGTAGTTACACAAAAATGTTACTTAAGGAAATTCACAGAAGCATACTCATATTTGCACACTTACATGTATGAATATTATACTTCAGTATAATTTTGCATAAGACACATATATACACAAAAATGTAAAGAGAGAGAGGGAGAGGAAGGAGAGGGAGAGGAAAGGGGGAGAGGATAGGAAGAAAAGAAAGAGACTAGAAACAAGCTAGAAAGTTAAGAGATATCTATATCCACAGTAATAAGTAGTTACTAAAAAAATTAAAGTTTATATCAGCTTTCTGGCAGTTAGTGTAAACTTTGGGATCATATAAAATATTCCTTAAGAAGACTTGCCCTGAAAAAAAAAAGAAGAAGACTTGCCCCAGTATTAAGATTCATTCTAAAGCTGTATGTTCAAGAACGTGGAAAAGTAAGCAATGGAAATGTAGAGTGCTTCAGAGCATGGATGAGACAATTTTGGCTTGAGGAAAAATGTAAAGGTTGGTGTTACCAATAAGCTGACCCGTCTGGAAAGTCTGCATGTTACCAGATTGGGGGAAATGATGATAGCCAATGTATCTTCATAAGTGTCAGACGTTATGCTAGTCATAAATTATAGTATTTCCTCATTTAATCCTTATAATCTTATAAGTATTATTGATTTCTCCATTGTACAGATGTGAAAACTGAGCCCTAAGGTTATAGCAGGTGAGTGGAAGAGCCAGGACTCTAACAGGTTGGCCTGCCCCTGGTCCTAAACATAATGCCTTTCCTGTGACACAGAGGTTGAAATTCCCACATCTCTGAATGAGTTAATTCTTTGGTTAGTGTTTTCAGTGTAAATGTTATATAATGTCATCCAGACATACAATTTGGGTTTACTGTGTTTCCCATTTGACACAGGAAGTAGCATTTTGAATGGAAACAATCTTGTAGTAGTGGGTGAGGGACCGGCAAACTCCATTTCTTGGGGCCATGTTCCTTATCTGTAATATGAAGGAGCTGAGTTAAATGATTTGTAAAATCTCTTCTAGTTCCAAATTCCTGTGAATTCGAGTTTTCTTTTCTGGCAATAACTGGCTAACACTTCCAGCTGCTTTTTAATACCACACCTGGATTCCTTTGGAGTATAATCATATTCTCGGCATACGGATGAGTTCCTCCTTATGGATGCAGAAAAAGCATACACCTGGTTTTGTAAAAACAACTGAATTAGAAGATAAAAACAGAAGACACCAAAATAATAGGGAGGGCACAGCACAGTTTTAAAAAGTTCAAAATTAAACTTTATCTAGTTATAGGTTCTTGCTATCCACTCTGACTCTGGAAATGACATAAATAATGAAGGAATATTAACTTCCTAATATTTACACGAAGAGCCTTTCAGTTTTTCTATGGCAATGAGAAAGGCTATGGATATGGAAAACAACCTCAGCTTCCTTGTCTATATTAATGCTTACCTCATAGGATTCTCCTGAAGATGATGTCGGATACTGGATGTCTTTCGTCAGCTGTAAAGTGCTATTCAGAGTCAGAAAGTATTAGTGTTAATGACAATGGAGACCACATAACCAAAATACTTAAAAAAAAATCTATTTCCAGGAGGGTATGTGCTATGGTGAGTGCTGTGAAGTGTGTAAACCTGGCGATTCACACACCTGTACCCTGGGGATAAAAATACACAATATGTTTATAAAAAATTAAAAAATTTAATAAAAAAATCTATTTCCAGTGAAAAGCTAGACCATAATTTTAGTAAAATTCTACCTCTAATACTGGTTCTTAGAGATCAACAGGATAAGCTCATGCTGTGATCGGTGATACAGTAAGAGAGCACCACGAAATCATATATTCCAGAAAAGGAGCATTGGAACGGAAGGAAGTTCCATCTGAAAATAGGTCTGTCCTCTTAAATACTTGGCTTCTAGCTATTACAGAGAATATCCAGGATAGGGAGTACTTTGCTAATGAGAAGCCAATGTTCATATTTCAGACCTTCTTTTTGGAAGATTAGAAATATCTTTTCCCTCATGTTAACAAATGCATTCCCAAAGTACTTGGAAATATTAAGAATTTTGGATATGTAAGCAATCATTTTTAGGTCAAATCTTCTGACAATAGTTTCTTCCATAGCTAAAGCAATCCATTCATTGTTTTTTATGTCATTCTGAGTCCAGAATTCAGTCCCAATTCAGTCTAAGGATTGACACTGAAACCACAAGCATGAAATACAGTACTCCACACAGTTGTTGGGTGTAAGCCCTGAAATTGAAGAGTTACCCTTAATAAATCAAAAAGAAAAACTCTGCAAAGTTTCCAGGAGAGAAGAGATAACTAAAGGAGAAATTTTTGGGTAGAAAGGAGCAGCTGTCAAAGGGCCCCCATATCTTCTTTGTCTTTCAATATGTAGACCCTGGGAGTATACTGCTCATCTATTAGGATTTCAGCTCAATTATGAGCACAACTCAATCCATCTCCTATTACTCTTGAGCTCAACTAAAAGATCCTTTAAAAATAACTGTATTAAAACCAAGAAGAAAACAAAAAAAGAACAAAACTGATAATATTCCTAGTTGTCAAGCTTACAAGTATGGGTTTCTGATCCTAAGTAACTAACTTACCTACTGACTCAGACCTGTTCCATTCCACATTCTTTCTTTACGATATATGACCTCAGCTGTTAACTTGTACTACTATTACTCAGAAACTTGTTCCTATCCTGGTCTGTTTCCGAACAAACACAAATATTCTTTATTAAAACCTAAATCTTTTGATTCCTGTTGCCGCAGATTCCCCTATCCAGTTACAATATCTGGTCTGAAAGCTGTCTCATCTCTTCCCAACTCATTCTCAAAGTTTCTGGTTCTTTTATTATGACTGATTTTTCACAGATCCTTCCCCACTCACTGCATCACTTCCAAGGCATATAAAGGGGTAAATATTTTTCTGCGTCTACTATAGAAAGACTTGAAATATCCAGAAAGAAAAATTTAAAACAAATTTTAAAGATGTTTTTATTTTTTTTATTTTTTTTTAAAGATTTTGTTTATTTATTTGACATATAGAGATCACAAGTAGACAGAAAGGCAGGCAGAGAGAGAGGAGGAAGCAGGCTCCCTGCTGAGCAGAGAGCCTGATGCGGGGCTCGATCCCAGGACTCTGGGATCATGACCTGAGCCAAAGGCAGAGGCTTTAACCCACTGAGCCACCCAGGCGCCCCTTAAAGATGTTTTTAAAGCAACCTCCCTATAGTTCAAGCCACGTAGGTTTGCTTTATTATTTTCAAAAAATGTGTCCTTTCTTACGCCCTGGCTCAGAGTTCCCTTTCTTAATGGGAAGGAAATTTTGCATACCCTTCTCCCTCCAACCCCTTCTCTCACCACTGCCTAATACCCTGCACAAAGCTAGATGCCCCACTGTTTAATATTCCGAGAAGGGCTCCTTCTTCTGTGTGGTTTTGTGGCTCTGCTCTCTGTCCTAAACAGTCTTCTTCCCTGGCCAGAAGTTCTGTCTTGCTTTATCTCTTTGCCTTGTTATGCCATGGAAAATTTGTTCAAGCCTTTTGGAAGGAAGAGTTGATTTCCTGAGGTTTTAATTAAAAGTATATGGCCCCCTAGGGCAGAAATACAGATACCACGGTATAGTTTCTGTAATTCTAAATTTACCCCCCAACAGTCACATGCACATTCACTGTCATATTTGCTAGATAAATTTGGTTCAATCTTCAAACCAATCCTATAATGAAGAAATCATCTCCAAGAATTCATATAACATGACCAAGGATGAAAATTACCATTCGTCCATCTCCAAAGGCCAGGATTACATCATTTTAATTTGCCACAAGGGTTAGTGGTCTCCCCAGTAAAACTGAAAGAGATGTTTTAAAAACATTTTAGTGTCAGGGCGCCTGGGTGGCTCAGTGGGTTCAGCCTCTGCCCTTCGGCTCAGGTCATGATCTCAGGGTCCTGGGATCAAGCCCCTCAGGCTCTCTGCTCAGCAGGGAGCCTGCTTCCCCACCCCCCGCCTGCCTCTCTGCCTACTTGTGATCTGTCAAATAAATAAATAAAATCTTTTAAAAAATAAAAACAAAAAATAAAAACATTTTGGTGTCAAAAGCAAAAATACTAGTTTTTCTCTTTGATCCCAACAACTTTTCTAGTAGATAAACCTTTAGCTGGGCTCCAGCTTCTCACATCATCCTCAGTTCTGTTCCGCCCCCAAGTTGCCCACAACCTGCTTCTATTCCCAAGTCCACTTAGTTTGAAGTATATTTGAGGCTCTTCAGAAAACAAACACCATCTTCTCATTTCTCCCACAGCTCCCACACTGGACGATGCTGACGGGTAGATTTCTAATACACTTTTCATCAACCTAATTCCACCAGCTCTTTATCTCCCAGAAGTTCCTCAAACGGTCTTGTCCACCAGCAGCATCTGCCTTGTTCTCCAGGGCTATTAAGGGTTCATTCTTATTTTTACATCAGTGATTTCACTGGGGTTTTAGAAGGAAAGACCAAAACCTTCCCTTAATACACAATTTTGTAGCAAAGACTTTTACCTGAATTTTCTATTTTTTCTAGAATTAATACGTATTATTAACATAAAAGAGAAAAAGTATTTGAAAAATAAGGAAATAATTATATTCCTATGGCTAGGCACTCCAACCTAATGATGCTTTTCCTGAAATCTGTTATTTCCTAGCATGACAGATAAAATTTCTGGAGAAAAATAGCAAAAATGCCTTGGTTCTTGACTGAGCATGTTTTCCTTGCATTGTTTTAGGTTAAAAATGAGAAGGATCCAGCAAGTATTGGCGCATAAATTATCATTCTGCACAACTGCAGATATCTTAATCCAAATTAAAATATAAGTAGCCTAAAGGATGGCTATATCTCTAGGCCCAAGGACAGTTTATGATTGGACAAATGTAAATATTGTTTATCTTGTTTATATGTTGCCTTGTTATGAAATTCCTTTGCCTTTCTAACCACAGTGTGGTAATTTAAAGTTTGTTTAATTTATGATCTTTAACTCTATGTTTACAGAAAATAAAAGCTTGGTTCCCAAATATAATTCCGTAACAAATGCACTGCTTTTATGGGCAGAGAATAAAAATTAATTGAGATGGGAGGGGGTGGCTCTCTACAGAAAGACAGAAGCCCAAGGCAGAAAGTTCAGTATCATTGTTCCCTGTATCTGAAGCTATGGCAGCGTACATATGACCGAGGGAAAAACCAACACATTGTATGCATCCGCAGAGCCCTCTCTGAATCTGTGTACATGTCATAGCTCAAAGGACTTGTCACCGTTGACAACTGCCTCCTAAGGTCCTAACACTCTGTGTCTCACTGCTTCTTAGATCCTCTCCCATTCAGCTTCGCCTACAGCAGCTCTGATGCCTCTGCTATTCATAAAAGCTGAATTGCAGTAGCTGAGTTTTACAAACAATTAAACAACAGGTCTCCCTTATTTAAGAGGCTGAAATACTATTTCATGTTTCAACGATTTTAAGCAATTCAGGGGATAGAGAATGTTTCAGGAGTAGTACCTATTATGATATTCTTAAAAAACTAAGCTTCTGGGTTGTAGAATTAAAACATGAAGTAGAATTTGAAGACAGGTTGCAAATAGGAAGTACTAAATGCATGAAAAGAAGTATTTTTCACTAGAATTAAGCTATTAATACTAACACCACGGTTCTAGAAATAAATACCGATGGAGTAACTTGAAGAGAATCTTATTTAGCTACTTAGTTTTGTAATCTGAAGTACTTTAATGCTTTAGTCTTTGTTGTACCCCAGACATACTGAATTAATCATTTTTCTCCTCTTTTCTCATCACGGGCAATGACTTACTCCTAATCAAATAAAAGTTGATTTTTAAGGAATTATTTCTCCAATGTTTCTGACATTATTGTTTATATTTTTCTCTTCCATAGTAGTGAAAAATTGCTAACAATTTACACACCAAGCTGATATCTAGCTATAGTACCTAGCATTAAATTACTTTGATTTTCTGAGATGATACACTAGATGCTTTATATTAACTGAAAAATTAAGATCATAGCCATTAAGATCATTAGCCATTAAGAAGCACTTCATATTTCAAAACTTTTACTGGTATAATTTCTGTGCCTTCAAGAAATTATTTCAATAATTTATAATTCAAAATGCCATGACCACATATTGGTGCTCAACTGTAAATTAAAATACTCTATTGTTTCGATTGCTTAGGTCTTTATTATTATGCTTGGGATTTGAAGCCCCCTACAATCTGGGACTTTTCTTACTCAACAAATATCCTTTCTACCACTCTACCATTCTAATCAAGATATTTTCTCAGTCCCATGAGTACATTATGCTCATTCCCATATTTCTTTTATGCATATTGTTTCTCAAAATATAATATCCTCATCTCTTACCACCTTTCTAAATTTTAATATCATTCAAAAGATAATACCTGCATTGTTATTTGATTACTTACAAAGGAAGGAAAATTAGGGCCTCACTCCATACATCCAAAAAGATCAGATATATTAAAAGTGTAAAAATTAAAATATAACACATAAAAAATTACATGTAAATAGTTGAACACAGAATAAGGTCGAAGTACAAAACCAATGGAAGAAATTATAAAGAAATGATCACTAGATAAAAACAAACTTTTCATACCTTAAAAATAACTATAGAACAACCTGAAATGACAACAATAAATTGAATTTCTGTATAAGAAACTGGAAGACACCTTTCTTAGCTTCCTTCCCCAAATACTTCGTTGAACACCTACAGGCTGTTTATACACACCAAAACAAAAATATTGTAGTCAAATAACCATGTTTCCAATAAGGATTATCTGTTGCTTATGCTTAGGAATTTTGCTTGTTTGACTGCTTAATTCTATTGCCTGTTATTTTAAAGGCATGGCCTTCATTAATTTGTTCAACACATGCTTTTATCACACCCCAACCAAGGCCAGACTGCTAGATACCAGGAACATATATTGGTAGGCAAAACAGATATGGTCCCTTCCATCGCAAAACTTAAGAAGATAAACATTAATCAAGTAATCACACAAACTGCACTTTAAAAAAAAGTACAGAGCACAATAATGACACATAAAAAGGACTTTACCTATTGGGATATGGGATGTGTATGTATCAAAGATTTCCCTAAAGAATTCATATATATATAAAACAGTAAGCTCTACCTACAGGGGCTATATCTTAAACATTTTGCTGCCTTTCTGCATCTCACACAGTAAGTTCTTCGATATTTGTTAAATGACTTATTCCCATTAAAATATGAGATTATCCTTATTAACTAGCCTTCTTTTTTAATGGTGTGCCTGAAGTCTGCTTTAGGATGTTTTCAGATAGTTTAGAAAGATACTTTTATTCTTCTAAGATTAAGCAACTTCAATCTTACCTAGATTATAAGGTGATTTCATGATTAATATTGTTCAACTTAATAAATACTATCTAGACATCAAAATAATCATATTTCTTTAAAAATTTCCCATGTAATTTATGTACTAAAATAATGTAAAGAATTATTAAAAATTGTTTCACTAACAGTACACATAGGTTATACGAAAATAAAATGTTTTTTAAAAGCACGTATTTTCACACTGTATATCCTGGAAGTTTATTTATCACTAATTCACAAATATCTTTGCATTGCTTGGAAATACTTAGTGAGGCAACTTCATCGTCTTCGTCAAAGTGATCTGGTGTACTGCTATCCAGGACATTAAGTTCCAGGTCTGACAAATTAGATGGCAGATAAGAACTCACTTGAGATGTCCGAGGTGACTGGCTTTTTTCTGAAGACTTGCAACCAGTTCTTGTTTTAAGTTTAGTAGGGATGTCCTGACCCCTCTTTAGAACTTTAGTATTACGCATACTGTTTCGATCTATCTGGTTTTCTTTCTCCTCAGTCCAATGTGATGAAGATAAATCACTGGTAGAGATACTAGATGCTTCCTCCAAACTTTTATCTTTAATCTTCGAAATACGAGATCTTTTATATGAGTATACTGGCGACCCAGCTGAAAAAGGTGGGCTAAGAACAGAACTCTTTTCACTGCTGTTTTTTCTTGTGGACAGCATTGCTTCACTAGACTTACTTGTGCATTGATTATGCTTTGGATTTTCTGACCCGGGGCTGCTATAATGAGCTTGTAAAATTCTGCTAGTGCCCTCAGAGGAAGAGAAATCTTCAGAAGAACAAGGGCTGGTGAAGTCATCAGAATATTTTAGTTCTGAGATGCTTTCAGAGCAACTATTTTTACATGGTTTATCTTCGCCAATATCATCAATAAGAATGTCATCATCAGTGGTTTTGACCTGTTTATCTTCCATTTCTTTATCTGCTACAATTCTGTCAACAACTGCAACTTGTTGGAAAACACATGGACTTTGGACTTTCATTTCCACTTTTCCTTCCAAAATACTTGCATGCATAAACCCTTGCGGGACAGTGGAATTTGCAGGCCTCACAATTTCTTCCAATAAACCATTATTTGTTCTATGTTCACCACAATCTACAGTTTTTTCAGTTGCACATTTCAGTTTAGTTTCTTTAGTTGTGCTAGGGTCATCAAAAACTCCACTGATTTGCTTTGAAGTATCACTGTTTTCCGCAAAAGATGCATCTAATCCTAAACACTGGTCTTTTGGTAGTTGGCGTGGCTTCTGATGTTGTTCTGCAAAGCTTAATAGTTTAACTTTGGATGATGGAATTCTGAGTTTCGCACCCAACATTTGTACTTGCATTTTTCTATACTGCTCTCTTCTTTCATGTACTACCAACATATCAGGATTTGTCTGCTTTAAACGTAGTTTAAGTGTATTTGTTAATCCGTAAAGCAGCTTCCCCCTTGGGACTCTTCTGGGAGGGTCACCACTGTTCTTTTCAAAATGTTTACCTTTTTTGAGATTTTCGACTTGGTTCTTTTTATACTGAAGATTCACTGACTTTTCATTTCCCCCCACAGGAAGCTTATCCTTAAATTCAGATTTACATGTGCATTTGGCAGAAGATTCTGGTGACTTCTTATCCTCAGTTCTATATAACCAGGCTAAGTGAGGATGTATTTGAGTAGGGCTTGCCACAGGTTGGTTATATAACACGGACAACTCAACCAACAAGGCATTTAACAAAGGCAGCTGCCTTATTGTATTAATTCTATTTTGTTCAGTTTGACCATGATCTGTAGTTTGATCACTTGCTCCTGCATCCTGAACATGCGGAGGATTTATGGGCACTGGAGGATTTTCATGTTTCCCAGAATTAGTACGTTTCAGAGAATCAGAATGTGTTGGGGCAGTTGCACGGTTTTCCTCCAGACAAATACCATCCGGTTCCTCAGGTACATTTATTTGAGGCTTAATGGTGATTGTACCCTGTACAGGGGGCATCTTTTCCTGGGTCAAATGAGTGTAATACAGAGGAGGGGGGCAAAATGTGTTGGTTTCGATGTCTAACTCTGCGACTTCCTGAACTGGGGGGCTAACGCTCCTCACACCACTGGAATTTGAACAAATAGAGCTGGTTTTGCCATGGTTCACAGAAACCGTGTCACCAGAGTTGGTCTTACTGGGGAAAGCTCTTTCCTCCAAACCCTTCTGTGCCTTTGGGATTTTTAAACCCACGTGAAAACTATCAGCATATCTTGTTCTTGGCTCTGAGTGTGGCTGCTGTTTTTCCTGCAGAGTCTGGGAACCGATCACTCCGCACTCCACCCCACCTGCCGTGGAAGCGACTGGCCTCTCAAGATGGCCCAAAAAGGTGCTTCCCAAATCGGTTAAGCGGTAGCCCAGAGCAATGTCTCCAATCCGCTCCCCAACTTGGTTATGCAGAGGGAAACTCCCTCGATGGGCGTGGGAGCGGCCGGGGGCGGCCTGCCCCAGGACCCTGTGGGCGGCGGCAGCCAGAGAGATGCTGCAGGCACCGAGGAGCTGCGGGGCAGGCGTGGGACGCCCGGGGGGCAGCTGCAGCAGCAAGGTGTAAAGCGGGGTCCGAACGAGCTGGCGGTGCAGGGTGGCGGGGTGCAGGCGGAAGAGACAGGACTTGCCGCGACCGAAGCTGACCAGGCCGGGTCGGGGCTCCGGGGCTGGGGCGCCGGGGCCTTCCGGAGGGTAAACCAGCAGCGTGGGGAAGTCCAGCAGGCGGAAGGCCACGGCGGGGCACAAGTCGCGCGATGGCCGTGGCAGGGATGCCTCCTCCTCCTCCTCTTCGGCCTCCTCTTGCTCCTCCTCCACCGCGACCACGGGCGGCGGCGGCGGCAGCAGCCCGACTTCTAGACGCACGCAGTAGACGAGCAGCTCCAGCGAGAAGAGCCTCTCGGACATGGGCGCCGCCATTGCTGTTGCCCCTGGAGACGCGGCCGCACGCTCGGGGAGGGCGGAGCCGAAGCTTGATTCTCGCGAGAGACAGGGAACCCACAGCGCTGGTGCCTGCTCTCTCGCGAGACTTAAGCCCCGTCCACTCCCCCCGCCCCGCGCCGGTCTAAACTGCGGCTGCTCTGGGACTGTTCGCTGCTGGAAGTACATCACCCAGGTTTCAATGTTAACACGATTACTTGTAATACCGAAGCAGATAATGTGATGGCAAGAAATCAGGCTTTTCTTTTGCTTTGTTTGGGCCGCGTTTTTACCCATGCCGATCTCCTGCAGTTTTGCGGTCAGGTCCACTCGGAGGAAAACTGAAGGTCAATGAGGACTCCCCTTGCAGAGCCGCCGGGGGGGGGGGGGGGCTTCCTGGCTGCTGCCCACCCAAAAGACGGGGACGCCGCTTGGAAGCGGCGTGGAGCCTGTGTCCGGGTAAATTATGGGACACGGCGGGTGTGGTCCCACTTCCATTGAGCAGTCCCCGGTGTGGGATTAACGTTAACGATCCCGTGTAACAAAACACGTTCATATGCACGTAAACACACAGCCGGCGGAGGGGGAGAGCTGAAGGCGCTATTCCAGGTTTTCAAGGACACACAGGGCTCTCCGCACGTGGGCCACTGGATTGCAAAGAAGGCTGGTGACACGGAGAGCTTTGAGCGATGTTGTAAGGCATTGGGACTGTGTTCCGCATAAGCTGCTCTGACCGGGGACATGTGCGCATATCGAGTGTTTAGACGTGTAGATACACAAATACAAAGGATCTATTCTTCTAAGAACAAACTGAATTCAGAGCACCCTACTGGGAGGCGGTCCCAGGGGGTCAGGTGAGAGAGGACGGTGGTGGCTTGAACTAGGTCAGGGTCCGTGGAGAGGAGAAAGAGGTGACAGAAGAGGCATTTGTGAGAGCAGAATTTAGAATTTGGTGACTAGGAGTGAGAAGTTATGGGTAAAAAAATTTTTCTGCTCCTGAAGGAGAAAAAAAAATGAGGCATAGATTTGATTTTTTTTTAAAGTTACTTTGGGTTTTTGGGATTGTAGAGTTTGAGGTTCCTGCCAGACATGATGTGAATATGTTTAATTTTAGACAGCTTTATAATTTATAGTTAAATTACATTACATCAAAGCTCAGAAGAACATTGTGAAGCTCGAGGGAAATTCAGAATTGGAGGGATTTGATGCTTTAGTGTGAAGAGTGAGGGAGGTTTCATTGCAGTATATAAATAGAATATACTACTCTTGGCCTTAAGAATCATACTAGCTACTTGCAGAGGAAACGTTTATCAAGTGACATGCTTAATGGATGGATGACACAGAGCAGTAAAAAGCAATATATTCACAAGTGGAAAGCAATGAGGTAGAGTCCATATATGCATCCAAGTAAATCATTTAGGTAGGGTTAATATTAACACTATTAATATTAACATTAATTAATATATTAATATATATGTTAATATTATATATGTTGATATTAATATTAACATAAAATTAACATTAGGTTAATAATGTGGAATATTAGCACTTGTGTGTCTCCTGAATATACGTACAGGGAAAACTTCTCCTATAAGGACATTGCTTCCAGAATTTGTTAAGTGTCTACAGAGGGAATATATTCCTTGCCCAGATACTCTATATGATTTGTATTCCAGTATATGAATAGTATTTTATAACTTTAAATAGTGCTAAAATTAACAAGTAAAAGTTTTGCTATGAAAATTAAAAAGTTTCAGTGTCCATAGACCATACATGGAGAAATAGCAGAGTGCCATGGCCGAGGGCCCAAATTCTGTAGACAAACGACCTGTCTCAAATCCTGGCTCTTTGACCATATACTAGTTTCTCAACAAATTGTGAATCATTTTCCTCATCCAAAAAAATGAGGTATTTACAGTATCTTACCTTATAAAAATAATAATAATATCATATAATATTAGTATTATAGTACTATACATAGTATACTATATTTATACTATGTAATGTAGTATACCATATTTATATAGCCTGGCAGCTTGCTAAAATAAATACCATTATACTTACCATATAGCAGACTTTTTAGTTTAGTTTGTTTTTTTTTTAAGATTTTATTTATTTATCTGAGAGAGAGGCAGTGAGAGAGCATGAGCGAGGAGAAGGTCAGAGGGAGAAGCAGACTCCCTGTGGAGCCGGGAGCCTGATGCGGGACTCGATCCTGGGTCTCTGGGATCGTGACCTGAGCCGAAGGCAGTCGTCCAACCAACTGAGCCTGAGCCACCCAGGCGTCCCCAGACTTTTTAGTTTTAAAGCACTAAGCTATGAGTTAGAGTAAATAGCTTATCTGACATGGGCCTATTGTTCTCGATCTAAAAGTTTATGTGCTCTGTGCTTTACCTTTCATGTGTTAGCCAACTTTTTTTGTTACAGGAAAAGGCAGGATGAGGAAAGAAGCTGTGGATTAATGCACATTAACACTTTAAGATAGAAATCTGCTATGCAATGTTAAGGAGTTTGAAGTTTACTGTGGGGGTGGCATGAATGAATTAAGATGTTGGCAATGGCGTGGAGAGAAAACACACTCAAGAAACAGGAGAGAGATTTAATGGGACTGGCTGATTGGGTGTGAGGTGTGCGGGAACAGAAGGTGAAACACAGGTTTCTACTTTAGGCAATTAGATTGATGGGTCAGATACAGAGAAGCAGGATTTTTTGTAATTGCTGTTAAACAAGGAACTGGGAGAAGCCAGAAGAGAAAACTGAATTTCATTGATATGTTGAGTGTGATGTACTTATCCATCCAGGTGGAAGGTAGAAGTTAAATATATGAATCTGAAACCTTGAGAGATCTAGGCTGGAAATACAGGTTTACAAGACCCCAAGATGGAGATGGTAACCTAATTTCTTCATAGAAGGCATAAATAATAAATAAATATGGCCCTGAGAATTTTTTTTTTTTAATGTGAGTTATTTCGGGACTCTGTAGACTGTAGGAATTTTGGCTTGATTTCTAAGGAATTAGGATGAGATACGATGCTAACATCCTTTTCTGGGGCAATAACTTTAGGGTGAAAAGAGACAAAGTCGGAATCATTAACTAAGGGAAGGCATGATGAGACTAATGATTTCGAGAGGAAACAGTCCCTGGATTAATGAAATTGATTGAACTGTGAGTCTGGCTCTCTAAAGTACATTGTATCATAAGGGCTGTAGACCCAAGGGATGGATCCAGCAGATGGGATGGTTTAGCAGGAATTGTAACAAAATGGCAGTAGTAGAATTAAGTAAGAACAGCATCGAATTTTGGGTGGCTGGTCTACTTTGGCACAGAAATGCGAACATGTGGGAAAACGTCCGCTCCTGCAGGAGCATGGTGGGGCCGGCAGAAAACCACTTAGATGTCTTGGTTCCAACCTAGTTTACTCAGCTTTGGAAAATGGAAGTTAGCTAAGGTGCTACTGAGGGAGATAAAATGGACATTGAATTTTATGGGCCAAACAAATCCCACTTAGGAGGAATCTGTAACTCAGGGACCATGAAAATGCCTAAGACTTACTCTAGAAACACCAAATACTAATTCCAAGCCCCATTAGTAAAGGCATTCTGCTGCCTGCAGACTTCTGGCTTAGTCCAGATTAGCTGGAAAATCAGATATAACCACCTGTAATTGACGTGGGCTGAGAGGCCTGAAGATGATTGCCAGAAGGAAGGTCTAACGCTGAGTAATAAGACAGCCTACATGGAGCTAACTAGGGGAAAATGAAATCCAATAGTCTTTGTTTAAGAATAACTTTACACAGTGCTTCTTTCCCCCCCGTTTAAAAGAATGCAATCTACAAAAGGTTTAGAACTAACCTTAGGCTTATGGTGAAAAAATTGAAGCTTTCCCACTAAGATCAGGAACACAGTGAGGGTGTCCCCTTCTACCACTGCTTTTCAACATTGAACTGGAATTCCTAGCAATGAGACAATAAGAAAAGGAAAGGAATATAAGATATATTGATTGGCAAGGAAGAAATAAAATTGTCTTTGCTTGCAGATGACATGGTCGTCTATGCAGAAAATCCAGAAGGACTGCCAAACTCTTAGAACTAGTAAGTGATGATAGCAACATTGCGGGTTATCAAGTTAATATACCCACGTCAATAACTTCTCTGTATACCAGGAATGAATTTGAAATTTGGAATTTGAAATTAAAAACGTAATACCATTTATTTGGGTACCTCTCCCAAGTGAAATATTTAGGTATAAATTTAACAAAATATGTGTAAGATCTAAAACCTTGAGTGTCCCACAGGGCTAATAAGGTCAAAACTAGCAGAAAATTTAAAGCTTGTTTTTCCGAGAACTGTTTCTCCCTAATCAGCTATTGTATCTCTTCTGACCCCACTGACGAATCCACTAGCTATCTCTGCAGAAGCCTGGACTCAGTGTCAACTGATAAGGCCCCAGCTTATGAACAGGCAAAACCATGCATTCCTTACCCGAGCTAACAAGCCCAAGACCCCATCCAGCTTACACCAGTTCTCAGGCCATGCCCCTTCTTGTCCTAAGATAAATTCCTAACATCAGGGGCTGAATTTTGCCTTCTTCTGATGTGAAGTCTCCACCCCAAAGTGAACTGGGGTGCATATTCCATATATGTTCCATGCTCCATCTTTCTTCATGAAGAATTGTAAGTTTTCCCACCCATTTCCTCAATATGTATATAGTCTCAGCCCCCGTGATTATAAAAAACTTGTTCTCTCCGCCTTCGGAGCGGTGAGTTTGAGACTTGTCCTCGTCTGGCTGCCTCTCAGACATACTCTTTCCTTGCTGCCCACTATTCTCAGTGATCGTATTTGCTGTTCCATTACAGATCTACACTGAGGAAAACTAGAAAACTCTTGACAAGATCGAAGAAAATCTAAATAAATGGAGAAATAGTCACGTCTATGCACAGGAAGACTCAATATTGTCAAGATGTCCGTTATTCCTGACTTGACTCTAGAGTCAACGCAGAGCCAATCCAAATCCCAGCAAGTGACTTTTGTGGTTATCAACAAACTGGTTCAGAAGTTTAGATGGAGAGGCAAAAAGCCCAAAATAGTCAACACAGTATTGATGAGCAGAGTTGGAGAACTGGCATTACCATCTTCAAGACTTACTATAAAGTAAATAAGACTTCATTTACTCTATAGTAAATAAGACAAGTGTGGCATTTGTGAAAGCACAGACAAATAGATCAATGGGACAGAAGAAAGCACAGCAATAGATCCATGTAACTATCATCAGCTGATTTTTGACAAAGGAGCAAAGGTAATAGAAAAAGCAAAGGCAGTCTATTCAAGAAATGCTGCTAGAACAGGGTCACCTGGGTGGCTCAGTGGGTTAAGCCCCCACCTTTGGCTCGGGTCATGATCTCAGGGTCCTGGGATCGAGTCCCACATCAGACTCTCTGCTCAGCGGGGAACCTGCTTCTTCCTCTCTCTCTGCCTGCCTCTCTGCCTACTTGGGTTCTCTCTCTGTCAAATAAATAAATAAAATCTTTAAAAAAAAAGCTAGAACAGCTGGACACCCACACTGGAAAAAAAAATCACAGCTTTCACAACAATTAATTCAAAATGGATCACAGTCTTAAATACAAAACATAAAACTCCTCGAAGATAACATAGGAGAAAATCTAGATGACCTTGAGTTTAATAATCACTTTTTAGATACAACACCAAGTGCATGATCTGTGAAAGAAATGATAAGCTAGATTTTGTTAAAAATGTTTTGCTCTGTGAAAGACACTTAAGAGAATGAAAAGGAAAGCCAAACCCTGGGAGAAAATATTTTCAGAGGACATATTTAATGAAGACCTGTTCCTCAAAATGCATGAAGAACACTTAAAGTGCAACAATAAGAAAACGAGCGACCCAAATTTTGGCCTCCCAAAATGGGCCCAAGACCTGAAAAGACACTTCACCAAAGATGATATGTGAATGGAAAATAAGGATGTAAAAGGATGCTCCAGGGGCACCTGGGTGGCTCAGTGGGTTAAGCCTCTGCCTTCAGCTCAGGTTATGATCCCAGGGTCCTGGGATCGAGCCCCGCATCAGGCTCTCTGCTCAGCGGGGAGCCTGCTTCCCCCTCTCTCTCTGCCTGCCTCTCTGCCTACTTGTGATCTCTCTCTCTCTTTCTCTCTCTCTGTCAAATAAATACATAAAATATTTGAAAAATAATAAAATTTTAAAAACTTTTAAAAAAAGGATGCTCCAGAACCTATATCATCAAGAAGATACAAATGAAAGCAACAGAGTGATACTACACACGTCTATCAGAATGACCCGGATCCACAAAACTGACCAAATGCTGATGACGGCGTGAGTAGTAGGACTCTCATTCATTGCAGTGGGAATGCAAAATGGTACCACCACTTGGGAAGACAGTTCGTCAATATCTTAAAAATGTAAACATACTCTTATTATACAATCCAGCAATCACTGTCCTTGGTATTTATTTTCCCAAAAGAATTGAAAGCTTAGAGCTATACAGAAGCCTGCTCATAGATGCTTATAGCAGATTTTTCATAATTGCCCAGTGACAGTCAAGCAACCAAGATGTCTTTCAGTAGGTGAGCAGAAAATTAACTGTGGTACTTCCAAACAATAGTACGTTATTCAGTGCTAAAAATAAAAAAAATTAAAAAAAAAAGTGAGCTATGAAACCGTGAAAAGACATGGAGGAAAATTACCTTGATATATTCTGTTAATGGTCAAGATGACTTGGTTTTAATCCTCAGAATGTGTGCAAGGTTTAAATATGGGTCTCTTTTTCTTTGTTTCTGGTCTTTTCGTTCCAAAGTTTCTGGATAGGGGAATCATAGCTTTTTCTATTATGCTGTCAGGACAGGGTTAGGATCAGAACCATGATTTCCACTTTCCGTGTCACAGACATGAAATAGCTATTTGTAAATAGTGCAAATAATCTAAAGAAACTGTGAATTTGTCCCAAGGCTCTGCACCGCATCTTCAGTTTTTATTTTAAACTTGCGGGAACTTGATACCGGAAATCCCTTCACTTAAGCTGGCCAAAGAGAAAGACTGAGGGGTGGGTGGGAGGGAAGGCAGGGCATGGGGGTTGGAGAGTAAGTAAGCCAAGGTACTACTAGTGATTAAAGGGGAAGAGGGGCCTAAGACACCACTCGGATAAATCTCTTCCAGAGAGGAATTAAGGGAAATCACACGGCATCTTAAGGCTTTGAAGACATGAGTTCATTAATAAGCTCAGTGTTGCAGAAGATTGATAGGAGTGGTTTAGTGAGAGCTCTGTGACCGTCCTTGGCAGTTAGAAACTTGGCCTAGAGGAGTCAACATAGACTTTGAAGTCTAGGGGTCCTGACTCCAACAGCAGCTTCTTCGTTTCATGGCTATGTAACTCTGGGACAAGTTCACCAACTCTGGGAAGTTTGCACACAGAATGTCTCGTAGATTCTCAAACTGTGGCATGCATGTTCAAATGCAGGCTCAGGCCCAGACAATTCTGATGCACATGTGTCTGCAGAAGCATCTGAGCGATACAGTTCAACTCCTGAATCGTTCTTTCTCCTGCACATAAACACTGCTAGTTCTCGTGGCCTCGACCACATGGTCAGGAGGAAGGTAAGTAGCTGTTTCATTTAATGGAATTAGTTTAGTTTTTTTTTTTTTTTTTTTTAAGATTTCATTTATCTTACACAGAGAGACAGTGAGAAAAGGAACACAAGCAGGGGGAGTGGGAGAGGGAGAAGCAGGCTCCCCACTGAGCAGGGAGCCCGATGGGGGGCTCCATCCCAGGACTCCAGAATCATGACCTGAGCCAAAGGTAGACGCTTCATGACTGAGCCACCTAGACGCCCCTGGAATTAGGTTTTAAATTGGATTTTTTTTTTTTAAACGACAACCCATATAATTTAGATTCTTGCAACAACAACAAAAAATAGCCAGCTGTTGTTTTATAATTAGTAAGGTACCTATCTATTGAAATCTGGGAAATAAATCAAATCTTGGTAACTTCATCAAGCAAACCAGTCCCTCAGGAGGCTCTGACCATAGCTGGAGCTAGGTGCGCACCGAAGTAACCCACTGGGTAATTCCAGTTCTGTAGTGTCTTTTATCTGTGCTTGCCACTGGTCCTTTATAAATTCTCTTTCTGTAGTCCTCAGAGCAACTCCATGAAATTATCAATATGCTTATAATGAAACCAACTTGGAGAAGTTTTAAAAAATGCAGACACATATGAATTTACACAGCCACTAAGTGACGAAGCTGGCATTAAAATTAAAATTCAGTTCTGCCTGGTTAAAAAAAAAAATCCCCAACTTATGTTTATCCCAATAAATTCCCTTAGCTTTCTCGTCTATGCCAAGGAGAGTATTAATATGTTATGTAGGAAATGGACACTATCCAACTTAAATGTATTTTGGGGTAGAGAGGAACAGAAATAAGAGGCAAATGTAGAATGTAGTATGTTTCATGAGAAAACTGACCCAGTTTGAATAAGTCAAGGACACGGAGAAAGGGTCGGGGGATATGGGGCTGCTCCAATTAAGAGTCTTAAGAGATTTAACCACCAAATGTCAAGTGTGAGCCTTCTTTGGTTTCTTAAACAAACCATCTAAAACAAAGGCCTGTTGGAGACTAGATACAAATGTGATTATAAACTGGCACTAGGTGATACAAAAGAATTATTGTTAGTGTTAAGTGTGTTAGTCTCATTAAGATTATTTAAGAAAATGTTTGCACTTTTAATTAAGAGATTCCAAATGAGGGTCTAGTATTGCTGGGTGAACAGGGGAGATCCCTGGGCTCCGAGGCGGCCACACAGCCTATCCGTGGGATGTCACTGGAGGCTCCTGGTCTCAATGCAAGAAAGAATTCAAGGATGGACCAGACACTGGGTTAAGCAGAGCAAGTAGGAAAGTTTTTTTTAAGTGAGAGTACACTCTCAAGATACGAGAGCAGGTGAGCTCCAGGAGAGCTGCATGCCCCACGGTTTGGGTCTCTATCTCTTATTGATAGTGATTAACTGGAGATGGGGGGGGGTGATATTTCTTACTTGGGGAAGTGATTTCTTTGGGAGCAGAGTTTCATGCCTTTTCTCCATTACTTGGTCAGGACCTCTGGCCTTATTTGTCTTGGCCCCGTCTGGTTTGATCCGGCTTCTTGGGGCTTTGTCTTTGGACTGCTGCCAGGGCAGGTGTCTAGATTTCCAAGTAGCTAGCTGTGATGCCCCCTTTGCTGGCCTCCAGCCATCCTGTTACAGCCTCACTAGCTGCCTGCTCTAACAGCAGGGATGGAATGGCATTGCTTAGAAAGCTTTATAATGCCTCCCGATTAAAAAATTTTTGGAGTAGGTAAAGCAAATGTGGCGAAATCTTGATAATTATTGAATCTGTGTGATAGGTATAGGCAAATGCACTATGTTATTGTCTATTCTTTTGTATGTTTGGACCTTTTTGCAATAAAAAGCATTAGAGGGTTTTGCTTCACAAGTTTCTTACCAGATCAGCTGCCAAAGACAATGAACTTCTAACAGTCTATTCCCAGGAATATCAGTACTGTGGAAACTAACCATGATGTATCATAATGTTTTCTGGGAGAAAATTTCCTTTCCTTGCTTGAGTTGTGAGTTTCTGGACTACCCAGAATTAAGTTTCAGTGGCTGTCCCAGCTAGCCACTTAAAATAAAGGGTATTTTAAGTAGGTTATGTATAAATAGCATGCCTTCTATTTATAAAGCTTAAAGGCCAAGCATATTTGGAATTCCTTCTGACCTTGCCTGTTTCTCAATGCCAGCTACTTAAAGAGGTGGAGAGGTGAGCCTCAGCTACAAGAACCTTGCTCTGCCCCTCTCCTTTTGTATATATATATTATCTTTCACTTTATTTCCCTAAGTTCCTAGTTAGGGAACGGGCTAATTCTATTGTTATTCTGGGGTAACAGTCACAATTTATATCTAAACGTTTATTTTTCCCTCAGTATCCATGTGATTATCATGTCTCAAACTGGAATTTCAAAAGGGAAATTCGGCTCCTATAGGCATCATCTATATCCTATCATGTCAAGTACACAATGACATTTACAAATTTTAGATAACAATGAATAGCATGAAATAATTCACTCCTTAGCAGCACAGGAACCTCTGAGATCCGATGCCAAGCACCTTTTTCACCTTTCTTTTCTGCCATCAAACTGTTCTCTCATACACATAGTTCCCTAATCTCAGTGCCAGATCTATGGGGTGTTCAGTTCTCTGCCTAGAATAATCTTCCTCTGCTTCTCCACGGGCCTCAAACTTGATCTCTCTTTAACGCCTAACTTAAACACCGCGCCCTTTTTGAAATTCTTTCTAGAAATCCCGCCCAGAAGTGATCTTTCTTCACCCACAGCACTAAATCTCTCTTGCACACAGTTTTTCTGTCTTGTATTATCATTCTTACACACATGCATCATTGCCCCTAGTGCTCGTAAGCTCCTTCACAGTGTTACTTCTTCAGGTAATGCCATACCTTGTTTCTAAATACAGGATTTGTATATATTTGACGTATTAATAAATGAAGAATGACATCCTTCATGTGATGATTGCATAGAACACAAAGCTTGCAAAACAGCCTGAGCTAAAAATTTGCAAAGCAAATAGTTAAAGGAAAGCTCTGACTCCTCCCAATTTCTAGTGTTCTTCTCTGTGTGGAATAGTGTTTTATAGAAACCAAGGAGAACCTCCTAGAATGTGCTGGCCTTTTCAAAGAGACCCTCCTGGGTTCAATTTGCCTTGGGTTTTGAAGTTATGGTTGACTAAATCCAAGGCCTTAGGTAGTTAGACTAAAGAAAACAGGATGAAGTGCTCTTTTCTGCACACCAATTTGATGATATTCCGGCTTCTCTGCAGCCCGCCTTTCTGTGGAGGCACTGGGCGTGAACATTCTCTGAACACTGCTCAGGGCCCAGCAGTAGGCGGGAGGGCCAGGAACCCTGCTGAAGCCACAGCTGAGCCTGTAAATGATACCATGTAATCGTGAGCTATGCCTTCTTTTAAACGATTATTCTTAATGTATGCAACCTTTGAAGGCAACTGTAATCCAGTCCAGCTAAAAATAGACTATTCATTTAGCATGGATTCTCTTAAATCATTCCCTCGGCCTGTTGAAACGTCGCTCTGCTCTTTTGTTTCTCAAGTTCCCACCTGCCAAGCCTGGCACGCCGTGGCAAGACGACTTGCCATAAATAGAATCCAGTATATACGGGTGGCTACTCAACTCACATTTCCCTGGGCCCCACATTCAAGGGGCATGGTCACTCTTCACACACATTAGGATGGCTGCTGTCAAGGAAAGAGAAAATAATCCATGTTGACCAGGATATGGAGAAACTGGAATCTGGTGCCCGGCGGGTGGGAATATAAAATGGTACCGTTGCTGTGGCAAAGTGTATAGTGGTGTTAGGGACTGAACTGTGTCCCCCTCAAATTCCCCCGAAGTGATTGCTTGGAGATGAGGCTTCAAGGAGGTAATTAAGGGGTGTTAAGTGAGGTTCTTAGAGTAGAGCCCAAATCCAATCAGACCGGTGCCCTTATAAGAAGAAGATTAGACAACCAGGAGTGTGCGTGCACAGAGAAAAGGCCACATGAGGACACCGTGAGAAGGCAGTTACCTGTGAGCCAGAGAACTCTCACCAGAAACCAGACCTGCCTTCCTGGACTTCTAGCCTCCCAAACTGTGAGAAAATAAATTTCTGTTGTTCAAGCGGCCCAGACCATGGTATGTTGTCATGGCAACGTGAGTTGACTAATACAGGTGATACCTCCAAAAAATGAGAAATAGAAATACCTTCATGATTTTGCTATCCCACTTCTGGGCATATATCCAAAAGAGTTGAAAGCTGGGTCTGGAAAAGATATTTGCACACCCGTGTTTGTAGGAGCACTAATCACAGGAGCCAAGAGGTAGAAGCAGCCCAAGTGTCCAGCAACACATGAGTGGATAAACAGAATGTGGCATAGCTAATGGAATAATACTCAGCCTTAAAAAGGAATGGAATTCTGGCTTATCTGCAACATGGATGGACCTTGAAGACCTTAGGCTAACTGAATAAGCCAGTCACAAAAGAACAAATACTGTAGGAGTCAACTGAGATATCTAAAGTAGTCAAGTTCATGGGGAAAAAAACCCAGGGTGGTGGCTGCCCAGTTCAAGGGGAGGGGGAAAAAGAGAATTGTTGTTTAAAGCATGTAGAGTTTCCATTTTGAAAGATAAAAACGTTCTGGAGATTTGTTTCGTGACAATGTGAAAATACTTAACACCACTGAACTGCACACTACAAAAATGGTCGATGGTCAAGTAATATGTTTTTTCCAATAAAATAATGTAATTTTTAAAAATTCACTAAAAACATCTTAAAGGCGTGGGGCACAGTCAGAGGAAGGGAAGATGAATAGTAGAAGAGTCTAGTGGTGTGGGCTGTGGTGAAGCTTCTACATCCCAGAGCAAATCTGATTAGTCATCTGAGCAAGAGACTTTCAGACACATCCAGTGAATTTCTCTCACCAGCATCCCAGCTGGAAATATAGTTGTAACTGGTAGGCTGGCGATTCCTTGGTACTTATTCCAGGAACCATGTCACAACACAAGTCACACGAGCCCTCCTCTCCCATCCTCTGTGTCCTCATAGCGTGCAGAGTCCTATTATGAGCTGTATCTGCTGGGACCACACTCCACCTGCATCCCACCTTCATGCTGCCTCCATTTTCCCCTTTCACGCGGTCTACCAAGCCCATTAGATTTTTTTAAAATTAACTAACAATTGTTGGGCCTTTATGAATGATGACTTGCCATCTCTCGCATGACAAGCAAAATACACTATTTTAAAAATGGCTTCCAGGGCACCTGGGTGGTTCAGTGGATTAAGCCGCTGCTTTCGGCTTGGGTCATGATCTCAGGGTCCTGAGATTGGGCCCCACATCGGGCTCTCTGCTCAGCAGGGAGCCTGCTTCCCCCCCTCTCTCTGCCTACTTGTGATCTCTCTCTCTGTCAAATAAATAAGTAAAAAATAAATAAAAATAAATAAAAATAAAAATGGCGTCCATCTTAGTTTTGGCTCAGGTCAGGATCTCAGGGTCTTGAGATCAAGAACAATAGTTCTTTTCTTCTTTCTTCTTTGTACACATGCAGGTTGGACTCTGAGTAACAGAACACTTGGATTGAAGGGTACTTACGTGTTAAGTTCTGACCCGTCCTCTGAAATTCTTATCCAAAAAGATCCTATCAGTTTTTGCTAGTGTTGTAAATTAAAAAATCATATCTCATTTGTTTTACATTTGTGTTTTTCTGATTACTAGTGAAATTCACATCTTGTGGTATAAAATTATTATCTTTTTGTATCGTTGACTATCTTTCTGTAAGTTGTTTTCTTTTTTCTATTAATTTATGGGAGTTTTTATAAATATATATTTTTATGTGTATATATAAGCATAAACATGTTTGTCATGATTCTAGTTTGGATTCTACTTTAACTTACTTTGTAGTAAGCATTTATGGACAGCTGTTCTTAATATAGTCACATTAATCATTTTTGTATATTATTAGTGACTTTTGTGTCTTGTATGATAAATCTCTAAGGTCATAGACAACTTGTTTTATATTTTATTTTAAAATGTATTAAGTTTTGCCTTTTACATATTCCTCATATGTCTAAAAGTGGTTTTTCTGTTTTATGTTAGATATGGATCCAATTTTATTATTTCCTCATAAATAGTTGTTCTAGTGTTTTTTATTTAAAAGTCCATCCTTCCCCCAGTAAGCTGCACTGCTGTCTCCATCATAGATCATTTTAATGTACACAAAGTTCTGTTTATGAATTTTTACTGTTTCATTTTTTGTCTCTCCTTGTGTCTTAATTATTATAACTTCCTAAAAAACTTGTTTTCATGTAGTAAAAATTCCTGTTTCATTCTCCTTATTAACAATGGCTTCTCTAATCTTGGACTTTTCTTCTTGAATACATAGTGTTGAGTTGGTTTAAATTCCTGAAAAAACATTATTGAGATTTTTATTGGAATCTCTCCATCAATTTGGAAAGAAATAATGACATCTCAATATATCATCTGTCCATTTATTTAGGCTTTCTTTAGTGTCTCAATAATTCTCTACAAACATCTTACACAGATTTTTAGATTTATGTCTAAGTACACTATTTATTTGCTTTGTTGTAAACGATACCTTTTAACAAGCTGTGTTTTTAACTATTGCTTTTGCAGAGAAGTACAATTGATTTTATATCCAGCCACCTTGCTAAACTCTCTTGATTCTTTTTTTCTCTCACTCTTATGAATTCTAATATTTATTTTTACTTGTTATGTATAAAATAATAGCATCTATGAAAACTGATACTTTTTTCTTCCTTTCCAAACCCTACACTTTTTACTTTTTCTTATCTTACTACACTCATTAGGACCTCCAATGAAATGTTGAATAAGTGGGTAATTATAGGTATATAATAATACTTCTTAAGAGATCATAGTCTTTTTATTATTATTATTTATTTATTTGACAGAGAGAGATCACAAGCAGGCAGAGAGGCAGGCAGAGAGAAGAAGGGAAGCAGGCTCCCTGCTGAGCAGAGACCCCGATGCGGGGCTCAATCTCAGGACCCTGAGATCATGACCTGAGCCGAAGGCAGAGGCTTAACCCACTGAGCCACTCAGATGCCCCAAGAGATCATAGTCTTTTTAAGAAGCCAAAGATAATTCCATCCTGTTTCTCCACTGTAAAAAGAATAGTATTACAATTCCACAAATGCACGTGGGATTCCTCCTTCTATCACCTCTCAGTTCTCTTAACCTAGAATATTATTTTTCCAAAGGCTGTAAGTTACAGAATCCTTTAGGGGACAAAATAGACTTGTCCTGCCTGGGGCTTGAGGTACATGCAACAGATTTCCTGAAATCACAGGAGAGCCAAACAGATATTAAGTTTTCTTAACTTCCCTATAGAATTTTTTTTTTGAAAAGTAAAAATGAAGGTAAGTGTTTTACCATAGAAAGCTAGGACAAATAATTCTCCAGGCATGGAAAAATTGTTTGGCAGAGTAATGCTTAAGAGTAGAAGGTTGTAATTTCTACTTGTGGGTCTGTCCCAGGTTTGCCTGGAGGCCATCCTGACTCTTGAACCCTCAGCTTTTTGGAAGATACACTGAACATAATTCACAAGATCATTTTGCTTCTCAAAGACGGTATGGAAACCAACGACCTAAAATTCAGAAAGGATTTAAATTCCCTGAGAAGGTGACTATGGGAAAAACATTAGTGATCATTAGTGATTATTATGATGACAGTTATAATGTTATATAATTCTGTGAATGCAATGCCATAGCCTCACGGGTGCTTACTAAATATTAGCTGAACGAATTAATGAACAAATAAAAGATTCATAGTTAAAAATAATCTTAAAAATCACCTTATTGTTTTTTGAGATACAGAATGATTACATTTGACTACATTTTTATTATTTTTAAAGTGGATATTCTTTCACACAATCTATTTAGCAAAATTTCTAAAATACTGTGCAATTATGTTGTACATCTTTGGGCCCTACCATTGGCAGTGCTAATAATGACCACTCTCCCATTTTAGAAGTCTAATTTATGGTACCTAAGTAATGGGCAATACCCCAAGAAAACAACACTGGGTTTTGTAATTAGAGTTCCTTCGCCACCCATTGGCAACAGAGAGAGGTCTGGCACCAGGAAGGGGAGAAATGTGTGACATTGGAGAAGCCATGGCAAGATTAGTTAGCTAGTATTCCCCAAGCATATTATATTTGGAAACTGTTATTTATCATGTGGGAAAATGTAATGCATCCCCATGTGATAGCAGTTGTTTTCTTTTTTTTGCTCGAGAGGCCTTATCCTGTAACACAGTGAATAGCAAAATGTGGTCCCTAGAACAGCGGCATTAACATCACCTGCAAATGCACAGGAAATGCAAATATGGCCCTCAGATCTACTGCATCAGTAGACCTCAGATTTACTGCATCAGAAATCCTTGGAGTGGAGGCCAGAATTTGTTTTAATAAGCCCTCCACATGATTCTGGTGCACGCCGAAGATGGAGAACCCCTTGGTGCAGTGGTTCATATCATGGGCTCCGAAGTAAGATTGCCTAAATTCAAGCTCTGGGTCCACGGTTCACCACTGGGTGACTTTCTCTGCCTCGCTTTCCTCACCCAAAGAACTGGAGTAATGATAGTATCAACAACAGAGCTGCGATGAATTGATTCAGATGAAGTGCTTAAAACAGCGCCTGCCACATAGTAAACATTCAGCAAATGTAAGGAAGTATATGGATTTTTCAGGGTGAAAATAATGCTTGTAAGTCTACCAATTCGCTTTTGGAGATCTCTGTTTCCCTAGGATCGGCAGTTGTGAATCCCCAGGCTGAGTATAACAGAGTACAACTAGTTACAAAGGAAGGAGCAGGACTGTCCGGAGAGTGGGACATGATCAGCACACAGTGGGGCAGCTGGTAAAGCCTAGTCAGCCAGAAGCAGTTGGACTCATAGTTAGGGTCTCCCAGAGCAGATGCTGAGTGGAGTTAGGGGTACAAGATGCTTATTCTGGATCAAACCTGGGGGAGGAAAGGGGAGTACATTCATCAGTTCCAGTTGCTATAACAAAGTAGCATAGACTGGGTGGCTTATAAACAGCAGACATTTATTGGGTTCTGAAAGCTGGAAGCTCCAAACCAAGGCAGAGTCCTTGTCTGAGAAGAGCCCTCTTCCTGGTGCATGGACGGCTATCTCCTCTTTGTGTGCTCACGTGATAGGAGAGGGGAGGGAGCTCTCTGGAGTGTCTTCTGAGGGCACTAATCCCATTTGTGAGGGCTTCACCTTCATAACCTAGTCACCTCCCGAAGACCCACCTGCAGATACCATCACACTGGGATTAGGTCTCAACATATGACTTTTGAGGGGACACATACACTCTGTCCATAACAAGGAGGAAGCAGGCCTGGACAGAGGAAGACAGTGAAATTTGATACAGACCCAGTGAATCTTTGGCTGGCTTGGCAGGGATCTGAGGCACAGAGTGCCCACCAGTGTGTCCCTGGGTGGCCAAAATGGCTATGGGGTACAGGCTGTTCCAGGAAGACCATGAGCCTTGGGCCAGATAGGCTCTATGATAGGTCAGGCCTTACAGAAACTGACAGTTGGGCAGCAAGCCCATCCTTGGAGGAAGATCTGGGTCACTCGCCATCTACACAGTCAGTATCAGGAGATTCAAAGTAAAGGGAGGGATGGATGTAAGTGAGAACCAGATACGCTGTTAACCAAGGTGCTTCTGCCTGCATGTTAGCAACTCGACCATACAGAGACCAGTGTATTTAGTTCTGGGTGTTGTACTTTAGGAGGCTGGCATTCAAAAGTCATGACTTCTGCCCTGCTTTCCAACAAGGTGCTCTCGAGGCACATCAGACATTCCATTGCTGAAGTGTTTATTATGATGGTGGTGGTTGTCAACAGTGGAGAACACACCGTCATGAAGGCCATTTCAGAATGGCGGGGACACCTGTGTGTGTGACACAGCCCCTCTGGTGATTCCCCTCTGCCTCCCAAAGACGACCACTCTCCATTCGGGAATTCCTAACCCTAAAGGAACCCAAAACTATCTCAGAGAAAGCAAGATGGAAGGAATTCTGATGTTTGGTCTGAAAAAGAAAAGAGAGTGGATCTCAGACGAAATGGATATGCTAGCAAGTTTTCTTAGAATTGAGTCATGTATGGCTGTCTCATAAAGGAAGATATTCCTAGTAGTGCTTGAAATTATTTTTATTCCAATAAAAAATCATATTAATTTAATGTGGTGGCTGCTAGAGTTTTAATCGGGACTACGTCACCACTAGCACTATGAATAGAGTACTGATGCTATGAAGCCATTGTTTATCAAAGTTGGCCTTGGCAGCATGTGCCATGAGATCACCATTTTGCCACCACTTCTTTCTATTCAAACTACTGCAAAACCTTTAATTATATATCATGCTGCAATGCCATCTGGCATTCATTTAGCTCAAAAGCATCACTTCTGAATTAAGTCTGCTCTGTTCTCTTCTCCTTTATCTATGTATAGAACATCCATTGATTTTTTTTTACTTCCTAATACCCACCCACCCCCCTTTTTAGATAACTGTCCTTCCCCAGCTCATGCGTGGTGATGAGCAGCAAAGAATAGTAACTCACCCCCTAAAGGAGTGCCCATGTGATCTAGACTTAGTAATCATGATACCTGTTCTCTCTGGTCCTATGGAATGGCTAGTGATCCAGGCAGGGTCAGTCTGAGCCCTACCCCATTATTATGTGCATGGAAGCTGAAAGAACAGAGCTCCTTCTTCTGAACTTGCTGTGGTAAGCCTACTGTTCTTGTGTGGGCCACACCCTGCCCTCGACCTGCCCCCACCTCTGATGGAGAAAGCCTGTTCGCGGTGTGACTCCCACACAGCAAAGCAACAGAACTGAATGGCAGACAGTCTCTGTGGTGTGGATTAGGTCGCTGAAGTGAGCTCTACCCCTGGCCTCCCAAGTTAATGGAGACAATAAATGACATTTAGCCCGAGGGAGTGAGAACAGACAAATCCAAGTAGACATGAAGGTTCATTTCTTATGACTTTTTGGTAATATCAGAGAGCTGGCTTTGGAGATCTGAGGAGGCTTCATGAACAGCCAGACACAGGCCTCTGGGCTCTAATAATGCCAACTTTATCGAGCAGGAAGCTTCCCTTGTTACGTAGCCACATAGATGGCCCCTATCTCTCCCCGCTATGCAGAGCATTACAGGAATGGGGTTCCTCCCTCGTGCTTCCAGAAGTCCGGCAATGACTGACCCAGACACATCTTTTGGTGGGGTGATAGCTTTGGGAATTATATGTATTCCGTGACCTCTGGCCTGAGAGGTTTTCCACAGTTAACCATACAGACCTAGGACTTGTGGTATAGGTGTCCATGGTGTTCAGATCTCTTTTGCAAGGCAGCTAGTTTGGAACAGTTTTTATCATGGGCAATGGAGTCATGACTAATTCAGCCCACAATAATCAAAGCAGCCCTACTTAGCAGCGCTGCAATCATAAACCCGAATGCAAATCCAAGAACTGAAATTGCATGACTTCAGTTTAAGATGACCGTTGAGATCATCCAGAATAGCTCACAGATATAGCTCACAAATATAGCTCAGATTGTCATCCTATGAAAACGTGTGCATACACCCACGTACATGCATACACACACACACACACACACACACCACACACACAAACTCCTTAATGAGAGCTCAGAACCCAAAGACTAACTCTAAGCCTGGTTTGAGAAGCCTTGGGGTGGATGAAACAGAACATTCTGTGCCTGGGGTTCTAATGAAGATACGAGTCATACCGATCCAAATGTCAAGATAATGATTGTCCATGAACCTTGTAGCTTTTTTGTTTTTCTTAGAGCTTTCTAAAGTACAGAAGCTCCAGCTTTAGAACATTTAGTTTAGGAGAATCCTGGTTACATTGAGCTAGATGTATTTCAGAAATTGAATTTATGGGATTGTAAAGTTACTTGCACCTGGGAGGAGATTTGGATTAGGAAAACACATCCTCTTTTATTCCCCTCCCCTCAAAACAAGAAGACCAAGTCATGTTTCTAAAAAAAGTCTTCATGTTATGATGTTCAGAGCTTTAAAGTTGTTTCAGTGCCTTCTCCTTGGGGTAAGGGATGCTTTCTAAGAATATACCACAGATTTAGAGGGTCATGCAAGACTGGCAGGAAGTTAATAATTTGGAACTTTCCCTCTGATGTGACCTTAAAGTCAATTTGGGGGATTCTAAGTTAGCAAAAGTGTGCCTTTAATACCAGCCTTCCACCTAAAGTTCAGTTATTTGTGGTAATGATTATTTCAAAGTATAGAGTTTATAGGAGTAGAAACCATTAACTCATTCGACCTTGGCCCCATTCTCACTTGAGGATATTTCTGGAAGGAAACCGGTCAATGTAGTAGCAGTAAATGCAACTAGGAATTAAAAGACCGCAATTCTAGGTCTGTTCTATCACTCACATGACCATGGACCAGTCAGTTAAATACTGTAAGTTGGTTATTTAAAAATGGGAGTGCATATGTCCTTGGGATGACCCACGGGGTGAGGCAAGGCAATATCAAAATCTCTACTTGTATCTATTTTCATCGTATTATTTAAAAACTATAGTATGTGTATCGTGTTTTACAAAGTATATTAAACTTTAATAAATAGTATATGAATATGATTAGGATTTATATGTATAAGCATTTTTATTAAGATGATGAAATAAAAAATATCCAGACTATAGTCCTAGCCTCAGTTTCTTTCTCTGTAAATTGACAGTGTTGTTTTGGGTTTTAGAAGAAATAAATACACACAGACACATACACACTTAACCATATATATATTTATAAAACACATTGATATAGCCTATTCTTTTAAGTTAACAAGAGAATTATCGTACCTTCCCAAGGATCCTGCGATCATAAGAAAATAACACCACATAGCGGAGATTACTTTATGGTTCACCCCCAACATGGTTCTGTCTAGTGAAAGCTGATTTTAGTTCATGATTTTGTAGCAGACAAGAAATGTGATGACTTTTAGATGAAGCTGTTGATATTAAAATTAAAACATAAAAGGAACATCATTGCATTTGATAAAGATTTTCTCACTTGAGGCGCTAACCTGCAGTACTTCTTTCTTTATTGGTCTGACCTTCCCAGGTTTCATGTATTTTGGGAAAATGATACCCCAATGATAAGAAAAAAAAATATTTCCCCTGTGGTTTTAGTTAAGCCCAGGCTTGAGGAAACATTCATCTCTCTGGTTTTTGATAAATTCTGGCCGCTGATGTAATTTGATGACTTCCTGCACTTGCAAAATTTTAAAACTTGATTTGAAAACACTGGTGGCTCAGATTCGCATACCTACACCTGTCTACCTGGCCAGAGGCCCTTGTACAACAGCCTACTAAAAAAATAAAGTTGGCTTATGCCAAACACCCAGTAAACTCTAGAGAGATCAAAGACTTAAATGAGGCCATAACAGTACTAGTATTTGACGATGTGAGAATTTCGCACATTCTTCAGAAATGTTCTGACAAGTCTAATACAAAAATTGGCAAAGTACAAAACAAAGCATTTTTCAAAGAAGCAATAATGAGCAGTATTTTATGAAATATGAAAATTTTCAATCTCACTAGTATTATAGGAATAAAATTAAAACAAGATGCCATATTTGCCTATAGAAGTGGTCAATTAAAAAAACAACAACAACAAAAAACTGGGCTCCTGGGTGGCTCAGTTGGTTAAGCAACTGCCTTCAGCTCAGGTCATGATCTCAGAGTCTTGGGATCGAGTCCTGCATCAGGCTCCCAGCTCCACAGGGAGTCTGTTTCTCCCTCTGACCTTCTCTCCTCTCGTGCTTTCTCTCACTGTCTCTCTCTCAAATAAATAAATAAAATCTTTAAAAAACAACAACAACAACAAAAAAACCAACCCAAAAAACTACATTATCCAAAGCTGGTAAAGACAACAACCTTTAGACAACAGGGTCTTTGCACTTTGTTAGTATCCTCTGGTGAAAGCTTAGTCAAACGTATCAAAAATTTTATGAATATACCTTTGATTTGGCTATTTCACCGCTATGATTTCACCTTAACCAAAACATCGTAAATGCACACAAAAATTTATCTACGAGTATATACGTGTCAACATTTCAAATAAAATTAGCTACCACTCATCCAGTGCTTACCATGTGCCAAGTGTTAACGCTAAAACTTATGTATATGTCATCTTATTTCTGTAAAAACTTCATGAGGCACCTTCATTTCCATTTAACAAGGGAGAACTTTAGGCTTAGGGGTTGGGTGAATGAGCCAAGAATGCACAAGTAGTAAATGTGCAAACCTGAGTCTTCTGTCTCCAGAGCCTCCTATAACAACATAAAGGAAGGAAAAATAACAACCAAAACAGGAAGGTGGGTAAATAAATTGTGGCATGTCACATAATGGATGACTATGAAGGCATTTCCAAATGGTAATGCAAACAAGTAATTGAGAACATTGGGGAAATGTCCACAATGTAATATGAAGTGAAAAAAAAAGGTGATACAAAATAATATATACTTTGTAATCTTAGTGTTGATAAAATATACAATAAAGTGCTAATAAGGTCTGCCTCCAGATGTGGATTTATACAAGATTTTTCTTTCTTTTTTTTCTTTTTCTTTCTTTCTTTTCTGTCCATTCCTTTATATTTCACATTTTCTACAATTATATGTCTGGCTTTTATAATTAGATGCAGTGTTACTAAAAATAAAAGGAATGAATTAGTAATTAAAATGAAAGAAGCATTTATGTCCCTAGACATGTTCCCGGGATCCATTCTAGAGTGGCACAAAGTAAGGTAAAATGTGGAATCCTGAATTTTAGCATCTCCATAGCCAGTCTTTCCTCCTTATTAGACTTGTATCTCTTTGACTAACATTCAGATCTTTCTTCATGTCCTGTAAATGTAATAAAATCTTTGGTCATTATTTAGGAAGAAACAAATACACATGCTAATATAAAAAATTTGACAGGACGGTGCAAAATAAGACAGTACATACTGTCTCTTTGAGCTCACACTAGCACCTCCTGCCCTCAGAGGCAATCACTCCTGATCCATCCCGTTCTCAGTCCTTCTGGAGGTGACCAGCACAACCCAAATCATTTACTCACGTCTCTTTCAAACAATGTACCACTTTCAGATAGGTGGTGATTCTTTCAATCCTCCAGTGTGACAGATGAAAGAAATGGCTGATCTAAAATAAAATATGCTTGCGGTGCCTGGGTAGACTCGACTGGTTAGGTGCGGGCTCTTGATTTCGGCTCAGGTCATGACCTCAGGGTCGTGGGGTTGAGCCCTGCATGGGGCTCCAAGTTCAGCAGGGAGTCTGCTTGGGTTTCTCTCTCTCCCTCCCTCTGTCCTTCTTCCCTCTCTCAAATAAGCAAATAAATCTTTAAATTAATTAATTAATTAAAATAACATGTTTGTAATCTCAGTTTTTATAAAATAGTTGAACTTTAATAAGGGCACTCTCTGGACGTGGAATTACAGGGAACTTTTACTTTTTCTTGATATACTTCTCTGTATTTCTATTTTTTTTTTCTCCACTCATTGGGCCCAAACAGTTGTATAGGTGGATTTCCAAACTCAAAAATATAGTTAGTAATGAAGACACTATTGAAAATGACATGAGCTAAATTATAAAAACAAAAGTCAATAGAAATTTTTCTCTATATCTGGAATCAAAACTGCTATAAATTAAAATAGAAGTAGAAACGTAATTACTGTGAAAGAATTCCTTATATCAATGGCATCAAGTAGATTTTTTAAAAAATAAGACATTGAATGCTCTAACGTATTAATAGGATGTTAATTCCATGCATGTGGGGTAAGAGCCAAAGTAATGAGTGACTGGTGAACACTGGCTGATTAGGACAGAAACCAATCTAATCAGAAGGACGCCAGCTGGGACAGCTTCACCGACTGGACCGATCAGGTTCTGCTTTGAGTTTGGTCTTTGGTCTAGTTCAGAACAGAACAGAAAATCTGATGAGAAATATTGATCCTTTCCTCACAACACACATGATACACACATACACACACACACCCCAAATAAATATAAATATAAATATAAAAGTATATATATAAATATAAATATATATATTTATATAAGTATATATATTATATAAGTATAAATATAAATTATATATATATGTGTGTGTGTGTGTGTATACATACATATATATATGGCACAGTCTTCTAGCCAGTTCTGTTGGATTTTTGGAGACTAGAAGGTATGAACTTGGAAAGAACCCCTACCAGAAACCAATATAAATTCCAGATGGGTTGAAATTTTAAACCTAAAAATTAAACTTAGAGTCTTTGTGTAAATATAGATCAGGTACCTAAATCTCCAGCCTTGGTTCCTTTATCTGGACAACATAAGGGTAATAATATCCACAGCAGAGTGTTTTATGAAGATTAAATGAAAAAATACACAAACTATCTACCACAGCATCTGGCACATAGAACTTGGTCAAAATTAATCAGCTCTAGGACTCTCTGTCTCTCTCTTTATAATACATACTTACATATCTACACACATATACATGTTATGTATATATTATGTAGATATTTATAAATACATGTATGCATTTTTGAAAATATTTACACAAATTTGGAAGTATTAAAGAATTTATCATAACACCCTAAGGGGAAAGATGAACGGATATATTATTTATGGATGTAAACTTTTTACTTGCTGAGAACCCAAGACAGCAGGTGCCTCCACTTTTTGCATTTAAAAAATACTGAGCATTGACTATCTTCCAGACCCCATGAGCATTGACTATCTTCCAGACCCCATTGTACAGATTGGGGCCACAAAGGTCACCAGAACAAACCCAAGTCCCTGCTGGTTAGAGCTGACCCTTCAGTGAATGGCTAAGATTGGAACTTAACCAGAACTCGTACTGGCGTGCAGGGGTGCTGTGAGCAGGGCAGGGATGCCGGTTTAGCCCGCCTGCCAATTTACAGAGGAGAAGAGGAGCAGAGCCCTGGGAGGAGGGCAGAAGGCAGGCTGTTGGGTTTTGTCCCTCAAGGCAGCCAAGGGAGCAGTTCTCATCAAGGAGGGTGGCAGTGGGAAGGGTGTAGAATGGGAGAGGGAGGAGCCAAGGGGTGGACGGGAGCTGACCTGGCTCAGCAGCGTATGCACAGAGCATTTACAGCAAGCGGGGGCAGCTCCAGCTGACCTTACAAGCACTGTTTCCCAAACATTGCTTCCTGGAGGCAGTCTGGGGCAGCACTTCCAGGAGGAGGGAGGTCTTGGGTCAGGATAATGCCATATACTCGTGGATGATGAACTTGGATTTCAGCGTTGAATGTGCTTGGGGAATGCGTAATTTACTTGCTACAGGAATTGTGCATACAGAAGAAAATGGGAGAAGCTTTATGTGAGTCCTAAGGAGCTCGGTTATAGAGGAGTTTGATTTCCATCTCATAAATAATAAACAGTCCTCAATATGCCCCTTCGAACTTCCCTTTCAATTGCTCATTTTAATCTTGCAAAGAAAATAATCAAGAAAAATGTGGAAAATGCCATCTCCCTGTTGGAATAAAACATCTCCTGACTAGTACAGCATCTCTGCTTCAAGGTTTAGCAGCTTATCAACTATAGCTGCCTGATTGGTTTTTCTGTTCAGACAAGACTTCCCCCATAATCTAATCAATGTTAAAATGAAACATGACTTTAATTGAACAATACATCTGTTCTACTAAGATTCGTTAAACTTGAGGAAGAATAGTATGACCAAGATCAAAAGCAAAAAAGGAAACAAATGATTTCTAGATGGCTCCCATAGTTAGTCACATATCTTTCTTGATATTTTTTAGGGTGGTATCTTTTAAAAGAAAGATATTCAAGGGATATCTGTGTACATGGGATAGATTAAATTTATCATGTCACTTGGGAAGGCAGTTTAGGTAGATGGACAGAAAATCACTATGTTCTCTTTATTTCCCAAATATTTGACTCGGTCTTTTTCTTTTTTCACCCCTTGTGCTCCTGCCTGAGATCCTCTCTACCTCCCAGTCATGCTGTCTATTCAAGTCTTCATGACTTGACTCCATCCATCCTCCCCGTCTTGCAGCTCCGCACATGGACTAATGCACACGCTGAGCTGGGCGTTATGGGAATATTCGCAGTTCCTCGAACAGGATTTGCTCTTCCTGCCTGTATGTCTCCGCATGCACTGCTTCTTCTGCTGGGAATTTTTTACCTGCCTTCCTCTGCCTGCCCATCTCATAAGTCTAAGAATTAAAAAGATGCCAGTTTGGAAGCTAGACGGTCTTTCTCCAAATCCCTGTGTTGCCACTGCCTCACTGTGTAAGCTTGGGCAAGTTCATCTCTGTGAGTCCCGTATTCCCCATTTGAAAATGGAATAACATAAACTATTCATTTCGTGGAGTCGTTGTAAAAGTTAGATGAAGCATGTGACTGGCCCATTCTAAATACCCCAGAATGGCTCTAGCCATCAGTAGGGTCACGATGTTTATCGCCACATTTCCATGACAAGCTACTTCTCTCCATTTAGCGATCTTGATTCAGGAGGAAGGGTGACAGGAAATCTTTTGAAGGTGCGTTGTTGGGCCACAACAATGATGGATGCCTCTGCCTACTTCCCGTGGTAGCTCAGGAAGTCCTAGACACGTAGAGATCATTTTGACAGTGGGGATGACAGCTGAGGACCTGATTGTCATATGTCTCTTATAGCGTTTCTCTCTATATACCAAGGTAGGACTTTGGTGCCAGTGCTGCTCTTGAACACCAAGCAGGCAGCATTCTGCAGTGAGTGGAAGATGTCCAGACTGAGGGTCAGGAACACTGACATCCAGCTTTAACTCAGCCGATAATCAGGTGTTATCCCTGGACAAATGACCTCACTTCCCTGAGCCCAGGTCCTGATTTATAAGAAAAACAAGAGGGTTATCTTAGGTGATCTCTGAATATCTTTCCAACTCCGGGTTCTCTGATTCTAAATGGGGAAACTCATCCTGTATTTGCTGTTAGTGGACTCATGAGACATCCCGGGCTGTGCTGAGTCAGGCATTGCTGCATATGGGAATGTGGAGGGGTCATGCGGTGTCATTCCTGTTGCCAGAGGACAATGACTTCAGGGACTGTGGGAGAAAAGTGGAGGGCTTTCTCGATGTGTCTGTGTATACACATATATAATGTACATACTATAAATATAAATAAAGCTTACTACTATATAACCAAAGTTGAATATTAATCCTCTTATAGAAGTTTCCAGAATCTAACAAAGAAAGATGGCATATACAGGAAAATATCAAATCTTTGTTATTTAACTCAGCTTTTCTCTTAATCCTCTTGGCAGTCCATTCTCAGAAAGGGAAATAGAAGTGTTTCATCATGCTATTTGAGACACGGGAGTCAAAACTTACAAACAGAAAGCAAACAACAACAAATAGCCTCTTAACAAACCCTTCTAACGAGCCATTAAACTGTTTTCCTTGAAGGATGCAGAAGCTTTAGAAAATATGAATCTCCTGTTAGAGATCCCTGATGTGTCTTCTTGGTTCCAACAAAGAGGAGTAGAAAGCCAAAAATAGAAACCACTTTGAAGACACTCAGAGGCCCTAAGTGCGAGTCCCCTTGTAAGACATCTTTATTAACACGAGAAATCCGCCAAGGTCCCTCCCCTACCATCATGACAGATGCCTTTGAAAGTCTCTCCACAGTGGGAAGACTTCTGAAAATTTATTCCTGCGTTTCATGGAGTTTGCAGAAACTACACAACTCGCGTCCCTGCATTTATCAAGCAAGAAGTAATTGAAAACAGCAGGTAGTTGTGCCTCCGTCACTGCACACTTCGTCTGTTTGCCAACTGATACACGGGGTGCTAAGGTTGGGAACTCCCATTATAGCCCCTGGGTGGTATGCAGCTTCCGTAAATCCCTTGTGTGTCTGGGAAACTGGATTCCTAAATCTCAAGACTATTTTCATCCACTAAGAAAAGAATTAGAGTAAAATTGGATCTCCTTAGAAAATCCATTTTTCTTCTAAGTATTTGTTGAATTGAACATTCTAAATATGAGTTTGGAAGGTCTTACTTAACCTTACCTGTACATTGAAAAATCTTCCTACTGAGGTAGTAAGATCCCAAATGAAATGAAATAAAATAAAATAAAATGTAGCAATAAGATTCAGAAATATAGTAGGAGAACTATGTGTCTCAGAATTTCCAGGCCAGTCCCATTTCTAGTTACAGCATTAGACATTTTGTCCTCACAGATTCCTATACTGTCCAAGAAATGTTAATATTTCTAATATCTAATATAGTGTCTACATTGCATATTTAAGCTGCTTGTTACATACAAATATGACACACAAAATCCTTGTTCAGCTTTTTTCTCTGATGTGAGATCCAAACAAATAGGGTCCCCGTAATGGGAGACCAAGAAAGTATCATACTCAACATTGGACAATCCTCTAAAAGTCAGAGGAAGTGAAACTTAGGATCTTAGTAAAAACTTAATGGTAGACCAGATGAGAAGCAAAAATGGCTAAAGGCATTAAAAGTTGATTCTGAGCAGAGAGACTGAAAATCTCTGGGATCTTTAATCTAGAGAAGAAAATATTAAAAATATATACAATGATTTTTGCAAACAGAGGACATTATTGACAACAAAATCTGCAATTTGGGCTGTTAACTTGGTGACTGATCAGAGCTGGCTTGCTGCAAACGGTAATGAACTTGCACAAATTCATCCACCTGCTCTCAAGCTCGACCCTTTGGGACTATCTGTATACCATTAGGAATTAGCTAAGGGGTAAGGTCTCTGATTCCAAAACAGGGCTGGATGTACTCATTCTTCCAGATGCTGGATTCCAGCTTTCTGGGTAGGATGTTAATGATACGAGACGTGGGTCTCCATTCTCTACGTGCAGGAAAAGGAGTCACAGGATTCACACCAGCAGAGAAAATTAGTGTAAGCGTTAGGAAGAAATTCTTGCTATCACAATAGCAAAGTGCAACCCCAAATAAGATGGTGGGATTTCTCAGGGAGTATATAGAATGATCCATTGGGCAGGGAGGGGTATGGAGGAAACAATTCCGAGGATGGCTTTCTAGCCTTATGCTGCTGTGATATTTTGAGGCAGAATAAATGGACCTCGGGACAAAGTGCACTTATAACAAACAACAGTTCTTAAGACATCACCTCTAACTATGGCTGATTTTGTGGAGAAAGTATAGCCAGAGTCAAACTCAAGAGAAAAGGACTCTGGGAGAAAGTGCTGGACCAAGTGCTGATGGGACTGAATAATGAGGGCCATGTTATAGGCTCTCCTAGACTAGGGAATGTGAAGAACCCAGTCCTACCTGAAGACGGTGTCTCTTCATGGCTACAGACCGCCTTGACGACATGGCAAAGCCTGTGGGAGTGCACTTCAGGGAAACGTCAACAATGCTTTACGCAAGGTTGCAAACTTCAGGTGGGGTACACATTTTCTTGAAAATACAAGTATGTGAAGACTTAACTGCAATTACTGATTTTCCCCCTCAAAGCCAGTTTTCTTACTTCAAGATTTTGGTAAGTTCTACTCAACCTCTCGCCTGTCCCACTGTCTGGTGCCTAGTTCTTATGACTTGGGATTTTCTTGCATCTTCTCAGACTTAGGACCTGGGGGTTTACCGAGGTACTCATGCAGGGTCCTTACTTCCTGTTAGTGGTAAGTGCTCCCCACAGATCTACCCTTCCAAAGAAGCAGATCCTGAAGACCTTGGACTTCTTGCCCTGTGGCTGAGCCAATGGCTGTGTCATCTGCCCACAGCTGCTGAGAGAATGCTCTGGAAATTGCTGTTGCGGCCTGGTGGTAGGCTGGCACTTTATAATAGGATGCCAAATTGAGCAAAAAAAAAAAAAAAAAAAAAAAAAAAAAAAAAAAAAAAAAAAAAAAAAAAAAAAAAAAAAAAAAAAAAAAAAAAAAACCACAAACCAAAAACCCCCCAAGCAATCCAAAAAAATCTTCAGTTTCACAAAAACCCTTCCCAGATGCAGGTATGGAAACTTCTCAGAAGCTTTTATTAAATGTGTCAGGAAAAAAGAAAGGATGATGCCCATACACTGCAATGAGCTGTGAGCTGGTTTGCCTTTTCTTTTTTTTTTTTTAAGATTTTATTTATTTATTTGAGAGAGAGGCAGTGAGAGAGCATGAGCGAGGAGAAGGTCAGAGGGAGAAGCAGACTCCCCGTGGAGCTGGGAGCCCGATGCGGGACTCGATCCCGGGTCTCCGGGATCATGACCCGAGCAGAAGGCAGTCGTCCAACCAACTGAGCCACCCAGGTGTACCTGGTTTGCCTTTTCATATCCACGTTACTGACTGAGGAAACGAAAACTCTCTGGACAGATGTGAAGTTGGAGTTTTTTGTTTGTTGTTGTTGGTTTTTTTCTGTCCCCCCCATTGCTCCCCTGTCTGGAACCTCTGACGTCTTATCCACCTTGACACACACAAATCTGACTGGCATCCCAGACTCTGCCAAGCAAAGCAGCCGCCTCTTTCCACCTCTCCCTAAACAAGTCATGACTTGTTCTTTGGGGCTCCAATTGCTTTCTTTCTGGATCTTTCTGTCTTGCTTTAGAATTACTGTCTGTAACTCCCCTTGTAGATGATTTTCTCCTTGAGGCTCTGCTCGACTATATTTGATTCATTTTATAACTTCTCAGTTACCAGGTGCTCAGTGAGGTATTTATTACAAAAATTAATATGACCGGGAGAAAGCACAATTAAAAAAAGCGTCTCACGCTTATAGGATTCCCACTTGCCAGACGAATGTTTTCTTTTGTTTACAAAGATTGATCTCAGCCGAAGGGCAGGGGCGTGTTTTCTTGCTTGGGCAAATCACTTGCAAGTCTACTGTAGCAGCAGCTCAGCTAGATGCCGGCTTACTGCTGAGAGCCTGGGAGGAGGAGGGGAGAGGGAGGGCAAGCTGGGAGGAATGGCACAGCGGGGCACAAGACACCTGCCACCAACCTGGTATGGGACAGTGTGCCCCCCGAATGTTGTGATCGCCACACTGCAGAGGGCTGATGTGGCCTCAAATAACCTTACAGGATCCAAAATGGAAACACTAACTGGAGGGGCACGGTATTGTAAGATATCACCCCCCTGACTGGTGAGTCATGAACCCCCCAGAGCACTGAGTGTCCTTCTCCCTGTGTACTCCAGCATGCCCTTTACCTTCAAATCTCTCGGCACCAGATATAAAAGAACTTGGCACAGTCGAGAACATAGAACAGGTCCTTATAAAAGGAAAGGGAGAAAGATAAGAAACAAAGAAAGAATAAGCCAGAAGCCCACTAGCACCCTTAGCCTCACCCCTCTGACCCCATTCCCCAACTTCTGGATGTTTCTGCAGAACAAAGTTCTTTTTTTGTATATGTGATTCATGGTGTGGATTTGACCACTTCCTATGGGAGGGAGCTTCCCCATCTAGGAAGTGGGATAGTTAAATCTGCCATTTACCGGCTTCTAGCTCAGTGAAAGGGACATGAACTCTTTCAGGCCTCAGGGTGCCTGCCTAGTGAATTGCTTAAAAGAGTACTTAATGGCATGCTGGCAACCTGATCATTTGCCAAAATAGGAAATGCACACTGGAGGAAATCCTTCTCATTCAGTTTTTGGAGAGAAAAATTCCTCTAGAAAGTTCAATTTCAGCATAAGATTGGCCACACGCTTACCCTGACAGCTGACGGTTGCCGTAGTTATTCATAAGGGGCATTAAGTGAATGTGTCACTTAAACAGCAAATGACTTTGTTCTCAAGCTAGTTGAGAACAAAGCATTGCTTCTCCCGGAAAGGCACCGTGGAGGATGCTGAGGTTGGGTGATGCTAGGGCAGGATGCACACCAACTTGCAACATGTTATTGCTGCAACAATTATGATAGCCCATTTGTCTGTGAAAGTGCCTTCTGCTGTTATTAGATCATTAACCTTAACTGTAGCAACATGTTCCCAGTTATGTAACTGCACTAGGAGCGTTAAAGAACAAGCCATCACGGGGGCGGTGGTGGGGGTGGGGGGATGCTCACAGTTCATGCCTTATAGGTTTCTAAGAAAAGTTCTGAGGGAGGGTGCCTGGGTGGTTCAGTGGGTTAAGGCTTCTGCCTTCGGCTCGGGTCATGATCCCAGGGTCCTGGGATTGAGCCCCGTGTCGGGCTCTCTGCTCAGCGGGGAGCCTTCTTCCTCCTCTCTCTGCCTGCCTCTCTACCTATTTGTGATCTCTGTCAAATAAATAAAATCTTAAAAAAAAAAAGTTCTGAGGGACAGCAGAATATGCCACCCCCAAATATACCATTTTGGCCTATTGATTATTTTGAATTTAAGTTGCTTAAGAAATACAGCAAGGACACTCTGACCCTCTTTTGTCCCTCTGAAAGCAGGAAAGAAATTTCTCATGTGAAGAGTTTCCTCCTCGGGGTGCCTGGATGGCTCAGAGGGTTAAGCCTTTGCCTTCAGCTCAGGTCATGATCTTGGGTTCCTGGGATCGAGTCCCGCATCGGGCTGTCTGCTCAGCAGGAAGCCTGCTTCCCCCTCTCTCTGCCTGCCTCTCTGCCTACTTGTGATCTCTGTCAAATAAATAAATAAAATCTTAAAAAAAAAAAAAAAAGAGTATCCTCCTAGTACCAGGATGGTAGAAGGCATCCTTACGGCCAGGGATAAGGGATATAGAACAGAAGTCTGTGTAAACAGACCCAGTCACTTCTTCACTAATGTGCTAGCCCAAGTCTAAACTTCATTGTCTGGTCGACTCTTCACAAATGCATTGTTTCTTTGTCTAAAAGGTATAAAAAGCTGCCTGCTTTGGCAGCTTTGGCTCCTACCTTATGAGCTACCGTATGTATGAAATTCAGTTCATTTTTCTCCTGTTATTCTGTATTATGTCAATTGAATTATTACATCAGCCTAAGAACCTAGAAGGGAAGACGAGAAAGATTTCCTCCCTACAGCTTTAATCCTAATAGCTGGGTTCCAGTGCTTACAATCCAGTGTTTACAATCCAGGGCTGTAAACCAGATTGCAGAGAAGGCTGTGAAACCCACAATTAATAAAACAGAAGTTGGACAAGGAACTATGCGCCCAACTCTTGCCAGACTAAGCCCCAAAGTCAAAGTCCAATTACCTTTGTTCAAAGAATTTAAAAGCAAAAATAAACCTCAAAGGAAAACAGATGAAACTGCCAAATGGGAGCCTAAACACACTTAGTCTTACTGGGTTCCAATCCCAAACTGGCAATTCTCCCCAGAATTTTTTCCAAGATTTAACAAAGATTGGCGACTGGAAGCCAAGCTTTTCACAAAGGCACTTTTCACCTTTTGGTTTTGGTTGACACTAGCAAAAACATACAAGATGGTATTATGGCAAATTGGCAACACATGTTTAAGAATCAGCCTATCAAGGAACAGTGTGGATAATTGGGAAATACTTCATTAGCTGAAATGCAAAGGAACAGTCTGCAGTTGGAACCCTATCTTCACTTGGGTAGAGAAGGTCATAAGACATATACAGTAAGGGAAGGGGTTGGCAGATTAAGTGACAATGTAATTTAAGAATATTTCTCCTAGGGGTGCCTGGGTGGCTCAGTGGGTTGAGCCTCTGCCTTCAGCTCAGGTCATGATCTCAGGGTCCTGGGATCGAGCTCCGCATCGGGCTCTCTGCTCATCAGGGAGTCTGCTTTCCCCCGCCCCCCCCTCTCTGCCTGTCTCTCTGCCTGCTTGGGATCTCTGTCTGTCAAATAAATAAGTAAATAAATCTTAAAAAAAAAAAGAATATTTCTCCTAAATTATGCAACTCCTTTTGGAGTCAGTGGTTCTCTCCTTGTTCTTGAACTTTCTGTTTTCCAATTTCCTAGAACAGAAAAGAAGAGATGTAGGAGCATGTAGCCAGTCCACCTAAAATACCCTGAAGGGATTAGATAAAGTAATCCCAAATCCTTTCCAGTTCTTTACTTGTAAATTTCTCTAGTTGTTAACTTGTAAATTCCCCCCCTTTAAAGACGGTGCCCTAGAAACAAGCAGGCAAATTTTCAAAGACAGAACACAACTCCTCTCCTGAAATTCTCCTTTTTTAAATTGCAACTTACTCACCTGGTTTGATGTTTGATTTAGGAGCAGAGGTTCTAATTTGGGATTTCTGGATCAGTTAAGGATTTCTGAAGGAGTAATTAGAGTAGAAAAGGTACACGAGGCCGTGTGCACTGAGGAGGACCACCTTGTCTCAGAGATAGTGGTTGAAGGCATCCCTTGCTAGGGTGGTTTAGCAAATGACTTTTTTCTTTTTTTTTTAAGCAAATGACTTTTAAAGAAAAATTTTTTCAGCAACAACCACAACAAAAAAACAACCCCCAAACTCACAGAAAAAGAGATCAGATTTGTGGTTACCAGAGGCAGAGGGAGTGTGGGTTGTAGGAAAATGATCAAAAGGTACAAATACATTAAGTCCTAGGGCTGAATGTATAACACAGTGACTGTAGTTCACTCTGCTGACTGATAGGAAGCTCATTGCAAAGCAAAAAAATTATTTTCCTTCTTTTTTTTATTGTGTCTAAATGAGACAGTGGTTGTAAACTAAAACTTACACTACAGGGATGTATGTCAGGTATATCTCAATAAAGCTGGTGGGAAAAAAGATAATTTCTTTGCCTCTAGAAATATCTTGTCAGTCTATTGGGAAAACAAGAAGAGATACTAAGGTCTGAAGAGAAGGGGAAGGAGAAAGGCGTCAAGAAACTTAGTTTTTATGTTGAGGATCGGTTTTGAGGCCACCCCCTGGCTCAAGGTGAAGTTTCAGAAGCGTGTGTGAGCAGAGATTTCTAGCCTGGAGTTGTTCAGAGAGAGAATGAGTTAGCTTTTGAGTCCCATCTCTGCCAGAAAAATGCAAAGTCTTGTTCCAGACCTGGGAGCTATTCGATTCGGAAATGGAAGACTCTGGGAGGGGAAGAGCCTGACTGGTTTCTCTATCCTGTACCTCAGTGAAGTTCTGTCACTTTCTTCACATAGATCCTGCACATTTCCAAGGATTATTTTTAGGGATTCTATAGGCTGCTGTTATAAATGGCATCCATTTAGATATTGACATGATTTCTTCGTTCTCCACTGTATTTGCCTCTGTCTGTATCAGTGGATGGCACTGGATATGCAGGTAGAAGAGGGTGGCCGGCAAGAAAGAAGCTGGAGCCATGAAAATCCTGTGCGATTATCTCCACCTTTACCCCCTCATCAGGGCAGATCACTTTATTTCTTTCTAAACTTCTCTTTGTCCCATTTTTAATCATTGATGCTATGTATTTCTCTTTTCTCTCTTTTCATTAAGAAATCTCAAAACTTGTGAATAAGAGTAGTACCCAAAAGAGAATGGTTTCATATTCAACAAACTAGAAAGTTATTTTTTTAATAATCACTGGTTTTCTTTCTAACCAACATATGTAGTGACACTCCTTGACTATTCAACTCATAGAGGGAAATATAAAGGGGAATTCTTGAATTCCTGCAGAATTCCTTCAGGAGATAGCAGGGTCATGAATGGAATGGGGCAAATGCCCATAGACATGTAAATTGTAACATAAGCTAACATAACCAGGGGGCCCCCAAATTCTATCTATAGACAGGGACTTACTTCTCTCTTTTGTTTCCAATGATTTTATTTATTTATTTGAGAGAGAGAGAGAGCACGAGAGAGAGCACATGAGCGGGGCAGAGGGAGAGGGAGAAGCAGGCTCCTCAGCATAGAGCCCAATGTGAGACTCAATCCTGGGACTCCAGGATCATGACCTGAGTCTAAGGCAGGTGTTTAACCAACTGAGCCACCCAGGTGCCCACCTTGATTTTTTTTTTTTAATGTTCCATTAGCCAACATATAGTACATCATTAATTCTGATGTAGTGTTCAATGACTCATTATTTGCCTGTAACACCCAGTGCTCATCACAGCACGTGCCGCCCTTAATACCCATCACCCAGTTACCCCATCCTGCACCCCCTCCCTTTCATAACCCCCAGTTTGTTTCCTGGAGTTCAGAGTCACTCATGGTTTTTCTCCCTCTTTGATTTCTTCCCCTTCAAGTTTTCTCTCTCTTCCCCCGTGGTCCTCTGTGCTATTCCTTATGCTCCATATATAAGTGAAACCAGATGATAATTGACTTTCTCTGCTTGACTTATCTCACTCAGCATAATCCCCTCTGGTTCCCTCCATGTCCATGCAAATGGTAGGCATTCATCCTTTCTGATGGCTGAGTAATATTCTATTGTATACATGAACCACAACTTCTTTATCCATTCATCTGATGAAGGACATCTCGGCTCCTTCCACAGTTTGGCTATTGTGGCCATTGCTGCTATGAACATTGAGGTACATGTGCCCCTTCTTTTCACTACATCTGCATCTTTGGGGTAAATACCCAGTAGTGCAATTTGATGGGTCTTAGGGTAGCTCTGTTTTTAATGTCTTGAGGAGCCTCCTTACTGTTTTCCAGAGTGGCTGTACCAGCTTGCATCCCCACGAACAGCGTAAGAGAATTCCCCTTTCTCTGTGTCCTCACCAACACTTGTTGTTTCCTGTCTTACTAATTTTAGCCATTCTAACTGGTGTAAGGTGCTATCTCATTGTGGTTTTGATTTGTATTTCCCTGATGGCTGGTGATGTTGAACATTTTTTCATGTGTCTGTTAGCCATTTGTATGTCTTCGTTGGAGAATTGTCTGTTTATGTCTTCTGCCAATTTCTTCATTGGATTATTTGTATTTTGGGTGTTGAGTTTGAGAAGTTCTTTATAGATCTTGGATACCAGCCCTTTATCTGTAATGTCATTTGCAAATATTTTCTCCCATTCCATGAGTTGCCTCTTAGTTTTGGTGACTGTTTCCTTTACTGTGCAGAAGCTTTTATCTTGATAAAATCCCCAAAGTTGATTATTTCTTAATGGAGAAATTATAGAGGATTTTTTCCCTTTTTAAAAATACTTTTCATTTTAGTACTTTTGTAATTAATGTGGGTGTTTTATAATAAGAAGTCAATAATTTGTAAATTTATGTTTAATACACATTTCAACCAGTTACTATATTAACTTCAAGTTATGAGTGAAAATGGTAATTAATTAGAAATGAAGCAGAAAGGATTCTCCATTTGCCTGCATAGTGGGACTCTCCTCCCTGTGCAGGACATGGAGAGGTAGAGTGGGGAGAGCAGAGAGACATTGTTTATAAACTTCTCACAATCTGTCTATGACAATGTTTCTCAGTATTTAATGTCAGGGTAAATGCATGTAATTTTTTAACCTAACATGAGAAAAATCATAAAACACGTGAATATGTTCTCCTTGTGTAAAAATTAAACAACACAAACCCCCTGCCAACTTTGACCTTTCATTCCTCTGCCCTCTGACCTATGGTAATTACTACAAAATAGTCCACTGTCTATTTTCAGACCTTTTTAATGCTTTTACACATATATTAAATGAAAATATTTGACAATGAACTCATTTACATTTATTGCTTTTTTTAAAGATTTTATTTATTTATTTGACAGACAGAGATCACAAGTAGGCAGAGAGGCAGGCAGAGAGGGGTTGGGGAAGCAGGCTCCCTGCTGAGCAGAGAGCCTGATGCGGGGCTCGATCCCAGGACCCTGAGATCATGACCTGAACCAAAGGCAGAGGCTTAACCCAGTGAGCCACCCAGGAGCCCCTATTGCCATTTTTTATGTGCTAATATACTATCTTATTTTATATCAGTCTAGGTACCATGATTTCTTATTTATTTCCCTTTTCTTCTCTTTATTAGATGGATCAATTCTATTTTGCCCATTTGTTTTCTCAAGTGGATTTAAAAGTTACTTGATACATTTCCTATTGCTTAAGTGGTTATGCTTATATTTTTAGCATGTTCATTTAAACATGTATTAATCCCTAAACTTATAAAAGTAATTTCTACATCCTTCCTTACTAGAAGTGTACACTCTTAGCTCACCATCATTCCCCTTTTCTCTCTCATTACTCTCTAGGCCATAATCATTTGAGAATTTAGTTTCAGATTTTCAACTTTATTCATTACTACATATTTCAACCCATCTGTAAGTTTTGCTGAGTTCTTTGCTTATTCAGTGTATATTTCATTCATATTCATTCTTGGGTTGAATTTCTATTTTTTTGTAAGTCACCTTGAAGAAATCTTAATTCTAGAGAAGGTTTGTTTCTGAGTCCTTGTGTGTCCACAATCATTTTCATACCATTGTCCTCAAATTTGAATGCCCTCTTACTGGGTGTAGAATTCTTAGTTTGAAGTAATTTCTCTTCAGAATATCTCAGGATCTCCTTTAACATTCAGTTTTGCTGGTGAGAATTTCAGTGACAATATGACCCTAATTCTGTGGAGATAATCTACTTTTTCTCTGGGAGCTTCTGGAAATCTCTAGTTCCTTTTTAGCTCTGAGACTTCATAAAAGTAGATCTTGTTAATTGAGGTTTCTCCCACTTGGTCCTAGAGTCCCTTTCTTTGCAAAAATTTGTGTCTTTCTCAGTATGGTACTGGTACAAAAACAGACACATAGATCAATAGAACAGAATAGAGAGCCCAGAAATGGACCCTCAGCTCTATGGTCAACTAATCATCGACAAAGTGGGAAATATTGTCCAATGGGAAAAAGACAGCCTCTTCAACAAATGTTGTTGGGAAAATTGGACAGCCACCTTCAGAAGAATGAAACTGGACCATTTCCTTATACCACACACAAAAATAGACTCAAAATAGTTGAAAGACCTCAATGTGAGACAGGAATCCATCAAAATCCTTGAGGAGAACACAGGCAGCAACCTCTTCAACCTCAGCCACAGCAACTTCTTCCTAGAAACATCGCCAAAGGCAAGGGAAGCAAGGGCAAAAATGAACTATTGGGATTTCATCAAGATCAAAAGCTTCTGCACAGCAAAGGAAACAGTTAACAAAACCAAAAGACAACTGACAGAATGGAAGAGGATATTCGCAAATGACATATCAGATCAAGGGCTGATATCAAAAATCTAGAAAGAACTTATCAAACTCAACACCCAAAGAACCAATAAACCAATCAAGAAATGGGCAGAATACATGAACAGACATTTTTGCAAAGAAGACATCCAAACGGCCAACAGACACATGAAAAAATGCTCGACATCACTCTGCATCAGGGAAATACAAATCAAAACTTCAATGAGATACCACCTCACACCAGTTAGAATGGCTAAAATTAACAATCAGAAATGACAGATGTTGGCAAGGATGTGGAGAAAGGGGAACCCTCCTACACTTTGGTGGGAATGCAAACTGGTGCAGCCACTCTGGAAAAGAGTATTGAGGTTCCCCAAAAAGTTGAAAAAAGAGCTACCCTATGACCCAGCAATTGCACCACTGGGTATTTACCCCAAAGATACAAATGTAGTGATCTGAAGTGGCATGTGCACCCCAATGTTTATAGTAGCAATGTCCTCAATAGCCAAATTATGGAAAGAGCCTAGATATCCATCACCAGATGAATGGATAAAGAAGCTGTGGTATATATATACAATGGAATACTATGCATCCATAAAAAATTTGAAATCTTGCCATTTGCAACGACATGGATAGAACTAGAGGGTATTATGCTAAGAAAAATAAATCAGAGAATGAAATTATCATATGATCTCACTGATATGAGGAATTTGAGAAACAATACAGAGCATCATAGGGGAAGGGAGGGAAAATGAAACAAGATGAAACCAGAGCGGGATACAAACTGTAAGAAACTCTTAATCTCAGGAAACAAACTGAGGGTTGCTGGAGTTGAGGGGGGTGGGAGGGATCGGGCGGCTGGGGGATGGATCCTGGGGAGGGCATGTGCTATGGTGAGCGCTGTGAATTGTGTAAGACCAATGACTCACAGACCCATACCCCTGAAACAAATAATGCATTATACTATGTTAATATAAAAAATTCGTGTCTTTCTTCAGCCATCATACACTTTCATTTATTTTCCTTTATATGTTCCTCCATCTGATTTTCTCTATCAAATGAGCTTTCATGTCTTTTAACTTATTGCTCAGTCTAACCTTCCAGAGGAAAAGATTGCCCCCCCTCTGTTTTCAGGTCACCAACTTATCCACTTCAGTGTCCTACCTGTATTCTTTCCTCCCATTAAATGCTCTGTTTTCATAATTTAATAATCCTAAGGGCTCCTACGGGGGCTTTGCTTCTTTTTCGTAGCATTGTTTTATGGTACAACATCATCTTGAAGCTCTCTGATATTGATTAAACAGCCCAGAAGTTCATTTCTCTCTCATGAAACCTTTCTGGGATCCATGTCCTGTCTCTCCTTTTTAGTTTGCATACCTGGTGTTTGGACTTCTCCATTTCCACCTAAAGAGGAACTAGATTAATCCGCACCCTCCAGGTGGTTGCTGGGCATCTGCTCTTCTGTCCAGAGGGAGTTTCTGGGGACCAACTGGCTGTTGCGCTCGCAGCTCTGGAATTACCTTCATGGCTGCCCAAGGCCACTTCTGCTCTCTAACTGCTGATACCCGAGCTGGGGCTTCTCTACATCTGCTCTTATCTTCCTAGTGGGGTTTTTTTCTGTGCAAATGTGGGACTGTGGTTTCCTCAAGCTTTGTCAATTGGATCCCATCTGCTTTCTATCTTGCAGAAATTCCTCACAATTTCAGGACCCCTCAGTGTCACCTCCATCCCCTCAGTGCTGTCACAAACTTAGTCTTTAAGAGATTTCTTTCTTGTCACTTAAAAGGATTTGGGGGGGGGGAGGTGGGGAGAGGTGTTGAGTGGGAAACGTGTGCTCAGTGAAAGCCCTGGCCCCACTCTGCTTCGCACTGCAGATAAAAAACATTATATGTAGTCATCTCTTTTATCCTGCAGTTTTAGGAAGTAAGTTGTTTCCCACCGGTAACCAATTAAACCTTGCCTACTGAAAAATAGTAGCTTTGGGGGTGCCTGGGTGGCTCAGTCATTGAGTGTCTGCCTTCAGCTTGGGTCATGATCCCAGGCTCCTGGGATTGAGCCCCGTATCAGGGTCCCAGCTGGGCAGGAAACCTGCTTCTCCTTCTCCCACTCCCCCTGCTTGTGTTCCCTCTCTTGCTGTGTCAAATAAACAAAAAAAAATCTTTAAAAACAAATGGTAGCTTTGACAATTTAAATATGTTGTTGTAAATGGCATTCAGAGATTGAGTTGCTTCTCTGGTTTCTTAAATGGAGAACCCAGCTCAACGTAATGGACCCATGTTTACGCAGGACCGTGGTCATGACGTGCTCTACTTTCGGGGGGCACAGAGTGCCCATGATTCTGGGTTCCTCCATTCCTTTGGCCACATCAAGGGGTTTTCTGATCTTAGTTTTATGACTTCTGACACCACCCTTTTTTCTCTCTTGACTTTCCACTTCTAGTTTTCTTCTACGCGGGGAACCACACAGTGAAGCATATTATAAAAATGACGCTGTAGATAATGCACATGAAGGCTGAGGGAAAGAGAATGCGCCTTGGGGAAGAGGCTTTTTGTAAACCATTTCAGGCTTGCAGCCACTTTTTGCTTACTTCTAGCCCAGGATTCTTCTCCAAGTAGATAAGCCTTTAACTGAAGTCTAACTCCAACAAATAGGGGTTTCTGGGCTAATAGGCTTATCACTAAATTTTAAAAAATTATCACTATATTATATGTGTATACACATACACAAATTATACATCATATTAATATATAAAATATTGTATAAATACATAAAATAATATATATTTCATATTTGTGTATTATAAATATATAAATAAAATGTGTTATTTCATTACATATTAATGTGTTTTATTACAAATAGATAAAATATAAATCCTATAGATATATAAAGAAAATCTAAACAAATAAAATGTATTTTATATATAAATATATGAATAAAATATATTGTGGATGTTTATAAATATATAAATAAAACATATTTTATATATTTTAGAGACATATAAATAAAATTATTTTATAGATAAATACATAAATAAATATATTTGTATACTTACTTGTGTAAATATAATATATATGATATATATATATAAATACAAGATACATACTTCACAAACAAAAAAACAGCTTGGTTCTTGTGGAGAAAGCAACCTCTGACAGAGAAAAAATTGTTTTCTACATATTAGTATAAATCTTTAGCTAAATCTCTACTTACTCATAAGATGTGAATGAGTGACTGGAACATTAAACATCTAGCACAGAGCATAACACTAATAAAAATTTTGAAGGGGCTCCTAATAGTGTTTGTATTTCTTTCTGCAGATTAACTATCTTCAACAGAATTTAGGCAAGAGTAATTTATAGTGACCACAGCGGTTTGCACATGCGCTCAGATCTGCTTAATGAAGGCCACCTCGCCTGGCAGGTGGAGGTGATGCCCAATCAGGGTCCAGTTCAGTATGGCTCCTGCTTGCGATTTCTCTCTTCTAATGCTTTCTGTTTTCCAGAACCAAATTCATGTTTAACAAAGTCGTATTTGCAGTGTCCACCCCCTTCAAACTCACCACGGTAGGCAGCGAGGTACAATGATGGAGGCATTGCTTTGGAACCAAACAGACTTTGATTTGGACTCGGACACCGCCAGATGCGAATTTGGTAAACTTTGCAAGGGACTTAACATCTCTTCATCTGTTTTCTCAAGTATAAATTTAGGAGAATAAACCTCACTGTGGTCACTTCGTGGTCTGTAACCTTTTGTCCAAAGAACGAGTGAAAAATTCTTGCCCTGATATTCAAGACTTACTCAGTCTGGCACTAATGGTATCTAGCACCCTCCTGCACTAAAACACTCCCGCCCCTCATGCATAACCCTTCTTTCTATCACTGCCACATCCGTCTTGTCCTCATTTGTGTGGCGGACAGAATCATGCCCTCTGGAGATACCACATCCGATCCCTGGACAAATTTATGAGGACAAAGGGTCTTTGCCAATGTAATTAATTACTTTAGGGATCTTTAAGTGAGATTAGCCTGTATTATTGGAGTGGGCTTACATGGCATCGCAAGTGTCCTTATAAAACAGAGGCAGAGGGAAATGCAGCACAGGCACAGAGGAGAGGGGACGTGAGGACAGAAGCGGGGGAAGCTTGGGAATGCCTGCAGCCCCCACAAGCTGGGAGAGGTGGGGACAGATCCCCCTGAAAGGATCAGGAGGCAGTGTGGCTCTGCCAGTGTCTCTTGTTTTAGCCCACTGATACTAACAGCCAACTCGCCAGAACTGTGAGAGGATAGATTCCTGCCATTTTCAGCCACCAGGTCATGGTTTTTGTTAAAGCAGCCACCGGAAACTGATACAGTGGGTTTCCCCCAAAGCTTACTCTGAGACACGGCTGTGAGTGCAAACATCTGGGAAGTGATAGCAGGCGTGACTGCAGTGGGGTGGGAAGCAGTGAGAAGAGCGGAGAGCCGACAAAGGATATATTAAAAGGCGGCTGTGCTGGGGGCCATCGGGGCTCAGGCTTGCCGGAAACCCTTTGAGACGCCCCGTGGATCATGCTTCAAAATCTTCCCACTGTGCAGACAGATACCTGGGGTATTTATCTCTAGTGTTTACGCCTTCTTGATTGAGGGTCACTCCTGGGAATACTTTGGTATTGTTTTCTGCCACCCAATTTGTGGTATAGTTTTTTAACCAAGATTTAAGAGAACGAATGCAGAGGGTGTACTCAGAACCCTAGCGCAGGGCCACCTGGGGAAGGTGGATCATGAGATGGCCCCGCAGGGGTGAGGACCACAGAGGGAGGGTCCATCTGGTGGGATCTGTGATCTCGAAGGTGACGCGGCTCTGGAAGCTGGTAGTAGCTGGGAGTCAGGTAAGGGAGGATATCTGCCTATGTCCTGCCAATTTCTTTCTTTTTAAAAATATTTTATTTATTTGTCAGAGAGAGAGAATGAGCATAAGCACAAGCTGGGGGAGGGGCAAGCAGAGGGAGAAGTGGGCTCCCGTTTGAGCAAGGAGCCAGATGCGGACTCGATCCCAGCGCTGGGATCATGATCCGAGAGGAAGGCAGACACTTAACCCGACTGAGCCACCCTGGCATCCCCTGTGACCTTCTTTTCTGAACCTAAGCAGCCGGTTGACGTGGGAGCTGCCAAAATGTAGATTGCAGGGGCAGGGAGCAGAAGAGATCTGAGGAGGAGAAGACAAACACCAGCATTATTAGAGACTTTCCCTTTAGGCTGGCGGGAGCAGCCCATGGTGTTCTCTGGCCAAGTCCGGAAATATAGGATATCAAATACTACACCACTTTATCCTAAAAGTGGGATGTGAAGCTGGTTTAAGGTGAAAAAGATCCTAAACTCAAAGGCGAAATATTAAAATCCATTATGGTCTAATGATTCTAAGCAATGGTCAAATAACCTGAAGTCAAGAAAATAGATCCACGTTGAATCCGAGACAATTTGGACATCTGGATTTTAGACAAAGAAGCCTTTTTGCTTTTTTTTTTGTTTCATTTTTAAATTACTTGTTCTACCTAGCTTTCATCATTATTTTGAGATGGAATTGAAACAATGGCACTAGACGTTGTTATGAAGAAATGGGAAATCCAGGGCTGAAAAAACTAAAAACCAAAAACTAAATAAATAAATAAGAGAAAAAGAAAGGTTGCACTCAGGTGAAATCTACTGCCCAAATCAAGAATCAAGAGAGTAGGTTATTAGAGAGGTATTTATACCACAATCGCTCTATATAGTTCCTGGGCTTCATGTCCTGCAGTAAAAGTTACACTGGTATTTGTGATGTGGTTGTTTCCAAAAGGATTTGAAACACTTGCGGATTAAAACAAATTAAGATACTTAAAATAAGAATCCCTATCCTTCTTTAAAGGGAACAGTACTTGCTAATAAATTTGAGATAAAGCTTTCTTTATAAATATATGTAAATATATATAATAAATATATAAATATATAAAACAGGATATTTATATGTAGTGTAATTTTTAATAAATGCATATAATCTATATTATGTTGTTACATTAATAGATTATATGTTTACATTTATGATCTAAAATGCATTAAAAATCTATTTGCAGGGAAAAAATACCTGGAACACAAAATTCAGGAAACTAGCCCAGCTATAAAGGATGCAGGGCAGTATCGTTACCCGGTATCTTGTTTGGGTTGCTAATGAAAGAGAGAACATTACATTAAGTCTTCAGTCAAAAATAACATTCTGCATTTCTTTGCTTTCCAGTGTTGTTGTTCCTGTTTTTGAGATTTTATTTATTTATCTGATAGAGAGCACAAGCAGGGTGAGTGGAAGAAGGGGAAGCAGGCTCCCCGCTGAGCAGGGAGGCTGAGGCAGGACTCGATCCCAGGACCCCAAGATCATGACCTGAGCCGAAGGCAGAGGCTTAACCCACTGAGCCACCCAGGCGCTCCTCCAGTGTTTTAAATTAGTATCGAAATAGAATGTAAGAAATCACACCACCTTATAATCAACGTGGCCTTAGCACATGTTAGAGCCCCTGAGGGAAACTTAGACATGCGTGGGAGCTTAGTACATCCACAATTACTACATCTAACATGTCTAACTACTCGGGCTCACTGATTGAAGCCACGGTTGGAGGTTGTTGCAAACATGATCTACTCCGGGGAGAAATTGAGATCATCGAACAAATTCACTGGTGCCATATTCAACCCACAATGAACACGAACAGCAGAAGCCCACAGCGGGCCATGAGAGTTCCTGCCTGATCACATGGACACGATGCCCATCGCAGCTTGGCCAAGCCAGGCAGGGCGTAGGACATAGGAGCCAGGATTGACCTCTGTCCGGTGAGAGAAATCACTCCACGTCTTCCCTGCTTCATTGCAAAAGGAAGGGAAAAAATAACCTCAGTGGGTAGTGCATAGACCCCTCGCACAGAGCCTTCGTGGAGGTCATGAATCTAAGGGGAAAAGAAAAAATAAGGATGTTGCAAATACAAAGCCAGTATAAACCCAGGGAATGTACTTTGTGTGTATAAGAGGAAGATGAGTATTTCTCCTTGAGAATCCTTGATGGTTTCCCTGCAGGTGCTCAGGACACTTTCTCATAGCATCCCAGAGGCTACACACGGGGTATTTTTTTTAAGATTTTATTTATTTATTTGAGAGAGAGAAAGAGAGAGCACACATGGGCACACACATAAGCGGGTGTGGGGGTAGGCAGAAGGGGACACTCCGCTGAGCAGGGAGCCCAATGTGGGACTCGATCCCAAGATCCTGAGATCATGACCTGAGCCGAAGGCAGACACTTAACCCACTGAGCCACCCAGGCACCCAGATTGGGGGTGGGGGCAGTGTACTTTAATATTCAGTCAGGTAGGCACAGAGGGGTTAAAGGTCTTGCCCCTAAACAACCCAGGAAGCTAGCAGGAGAGCTAGATGAGCCTTCCCAACTCCACAGTTTCCACGACTTTGATCATTTAATTGAGTCAGGCTGCAGCTCTCAGAGGACCTGGAACTCACTAGATAACTAGGCTTCCTCCAGGCCCAGAGCACATCACCAGCTTCTCCATTGTGCTACCAACATGCAAAGAGACTCTGTGTGCACAGTACCTATCCCCCGGGGGCCCTGTGCAACTAGCAGCTATTGTAAGGTTTTTATTGCTGAGAGATGTAAAGGGGAGGTTTGACATGAAAATTAAGCTGGGCAGAGCAATGCCTCTGTACTTAAAAAAGTATATAATAAAATAAATAATAAATTAAAAAGTATAGCTATATATACATATCTACTCCTAGTGTTTAATATCCAAATGCTTAACCACATTTGTCTATTGAGAGACATTTTCATGATGAGCTACATAAATGGTATTTTGGCAATTCTTTTTTTTTTTTCAATTCTTATGTCAAACAGTGAATCGACATTGCCATCTCTTATAAAACACGGGTCCGGGGACACTTCTGTTGGGATGGCATGTTCCGCTTAACTGTAAGAATGCTTCCCAAAGGATTATAAGCAAAAAGAATGCTTCTCGGAGTGTTAAAAATAAGTAGCTACTTACCCACATAAAGGTATAAATGATTTCAAGTGATTTTAAAATACAGTGATTTGACCAATTATCCCTAGAAGGATGTATCCTAATGGCAAAAAGGAACACCAAAGACATTGTTAACTTCACTGACTACTTATATTGTTACTGACCGTATTGGCAGTGTTTTTTTGAAACTAATGCACAGCAGATAAAACAAATAAGTACTTTTGTTAACATCACTACAGCCAAGATTTTCATCATAAGTGATTGAAGTTAGAAATACAAAATCAAGAAGTAAGAAGTCTCTAACTTCTATTTCAATTGGCTGCATCATTATGCTCTTGGGGTATTTTTTTAATGCTTCCCCCCCACACACACCCCAGTTCTGTCAACTGATAGAACCACCAAACTACACCCGGGAGCAATGAGCATCCCTCATGTTCCTCTTGTGATCTCTAAGTATAGTTCCTGTTACAAAGCTCTTCGGAGAAATAACTGCTTCAGATCCGGCCCAGGAAATAGATAAGATGAGCCAGGCACATCGTACCATGTGGGAAAATGAGAAAATTCACCCAAGACCATTGAGCTAGATGAGCCTTCCCAACCCCATAGTTTCCATGACTTTGATCATTTAATTGAGCCTAGTTATCTGGTCACCAAGTCAAAAGTCTTGGGATCCAACCTAAAGTGGCCTCCACTCCTCAAAGGTGGGACGGTTTGGTTTTCATAAAAAATAATAACTTCAAAGAATTTGAGGGCTTCAAATATCTTATTATTCATGAGTTCAAAATGATACTGAAAAGAAAACCCTTCATAGGTCACTGTTGACTTCACTAGTCTAAGGTTTATATAGCTCACATATAGCTTTCCTTATAGTACTCCGGCTAATAAATGAAGAAAGGTCAATGTGATAACATTGCTTCTCGGTGCCTAGGAAAACAATGCTGATGCAATGGTCATCAATGTCTGATCAACCATTAGACAGAAAACTGATGGGAAACTATAAAACAATGCAAAGACTGATAAGACCTGACTCAGTAATCAATTTTTACATCATAGATAGGGAGACAGTTAGACATCACGTGTCTCCTGAAGGAAGTACCCAAGTACGACTTATTCTTCCCCCAAAATGGAAATTTAATCCGATAAAGCCTCTAGATCTAGTTGCTAGTTTTAAAGAAATATGGAAGATGGGAACATATGTTCAGTGACACCATAAGGATGCAATTAACAAAATTTAGGAGGAAAGGACCTGGTTTCTTTAATCTCTTCAATAAATAAAGTGCCAAGAAAAATATAGAGAGGGGAAATCGGGAAGTTAAAAGGGACTTAAGAGTTCTATCAACCAAATGCAATGTGTACCTACTGGTCAACCATAAAGATGTAGTAACTGACAGCAAAGACATTTTGAGATACTCTTGGAAATTTGAATAATGACTATTTTATGATGTTGAGGAATTATAACTAATGTTTCACATGTGATATTTATGTTGTGATTAGGTTTTAAAAGAGTCCTTAACTTTTTAAACATGTCTGGTAAGATACATGTAGATGAAATGATATGTTGTTAGGGATTTTCTTGAAAATGATCTAGTTTAGGAGGGAGGGATTGAAGAGGGATTTATGCAATAAGATTAACCATGAGTTAAAGTGAAGTGATAGATACATAAAGGTTTGTTATGCCATTCCCTACTTCTGTGTGTGTTTAATCATTAGCAGAGGTAAAAATTTAAATTTAAAATCTCTAAGACTCAGCATCATTTACATAATTAATTTTTCTTTAAATTTAATTTCTATATTAGAAGAAGTTAAAAGAATATGCACATTATTTGGTACATGTTCCTATCCTATTGTCTAGGGTCATTTTATAAATTCCAAATATGACCAAGAAAAGTTTGATAACATCTCCCGGCCTCTTTAATGATTAAACAATAGAGTCGATGTCTCAGTGACTTTTGTTAAGCCACAAGTGAGACAGTAAAGGAAAAGATTGGTGGGTGCTGACTTTAATTTGCAAACATAGTCTTTTAAACAAGTGGCATCTTGAAACCACTCTGGAAAACAGCATGGAGGTTCCTCAAAAAGTTGAAAATAGAGCTACCCTATGACCCAGCCTTTGCACTACTGGGTATTTACCCTAAAGACACAAATGTAGTGATCCAAAGGGGCACATGCACCCAAATGTTTATAGCAGCAATGTCCACAATAGCCAAACTATGGAAAGAACCTAGATGTCCATCAACAGATGAATGGATAAGGAAGATGTGGTATCTATATACAATGGAATATTATGCAGTCATCAAAAGAAATGAAATCTTGCCATTTGTGACAACGTGGATGGAACTAGAGGGTATTATGCTTAGTGAAATAAGTCAGTCGGAGAAAGACAACTATCATTTGATCTCCCTGATATGAGGAAGTGGAGATGCAATATGGGGGGTTTGGAGGGTAGGAAAAGAATAAATGAAAGAAGATGGGATTGGGAGGGAGACAAACCATAAGTGACTCTTAATCTCACAAAACAAACTGAGGGTTGCTGGGGGGAGGGGGGTTGGGAGAGGGGAGTGGGGTAATGGACATTGGGGAGGGTATGTGCTATGGGGAGTGCTGTGAAGTGTGTAAACCTGGAGATTCACAGACCCTGGGGATAAAAATACATCATATGTTTATAAAAAAATAAATTAAAAACAAAAAACAAACAAAAAAAAAGTGGCACCTTGAAACACCTTACTTTGGGGATTGCACTTGGTGGACACACACTGGCAGAAGTGGAATCTTTAGTCTAATCAGCTGGGGTCAGAAGGAGGATTATAGCATTTTGTAGCCAATGCCATAAAATCAGTGACTTCTGCTGTGTGGTAGAGGAGAGAGGATTTTCAGGTCCTCCCCAACCTGAAAGATGCTCTTACCTTCCTCCCCTCACAGAGTAGAGTGATCACCAGATGTCTTCCCACTACCTCAACGTGAGCTGAAAGAGAGAGAGAAAATGAAGGTCTACCACTGTAAAGGGATAAGCTGACTGCTTTGAAGGTCTTGCAAGATCCGTGTGGCTGGAGCTCAGAGCAAAACCGGGAGTGACAGGAGAAGAGAATAGGGTAGGAGTCCCATCTCATGGAAACCATGGCCTGCAAGTGAAAGGTTTGGACTTGATCCCACATATGAGAAGCCACTGTTGGGGTTTTAAGCTGGTGAGCACAGTGGCCAGACTTGCATCATCACAACTCCCTGTGACTGCATTGAGTAAGAGGACTAAGACTGGAGCAAGCATGGGAATCGCGGTAGGAGAGTAATATTCTCACGAGACAGAATGGCAGCTGATAGCGGAGATGGTAGCTGGTAGTGGAAATGAAGAGAAGATATATTTTGGAGGTGGAACTGACAGGGCTCGTTGCTCTATTGGTTGTGAAACATCAGGGAGAAAGATTTCAAGGAATACACCCAGACTGTGGGGCATGATCAGCCAGAAGGAGGGATGTGCACATAAGTAGATAAAGAACACAAGCAAAGAAGCAGGAGACCAAAAGTCAAATTGCATGCATACTAAGTTTGAGATGCTGATTAGATATCCAAGTGACATCCACATGGTGCTACCAAATAGAGGTTAGGATATGGGTCAGGAATAAAGAAGTGTCGTCATCAGACATTTACACAGAGCAGAAAGTAATGTCTTCTGGTGCTAATCAGAGCAGGAAGTACTGGGGCACCTGGGTGGCTCAGTTGGTTAAGGTCTGCCTTTGGCTCAAGTCATGATCCCAGGGTCCTAGGATTGAACCCTGCATCAGGCCCCCTGATAGCATGGGGGTCTGCTTCTCCTTTTCCCTCTGCCCCCCTCCCTGCTTGTGTTTTTTTTCCTCTCTCTCTCAAATAAATAAATAAAATCTAAAAAGATTTTTAAAAGAAAAACAAACAGGAAGTATTGAAAGTCTAGATAGAATCATAAGGAGAGAGCCAACTGGAATTAGAAGCCCACTGAAATGACAAGACGTGTCACATTGAGGGTCTTAGTTTGTGGCCTGCTGAGACCAACTCCTATCACACTAGCATATAGACCACCCTTCTGGTGAGTTCTCCCAGCCCCGAACATAGAACGTCTTCTCAGCTTTCTAAGGAAGGATTTCTAGGATGGAGTCGTCTTTCTGCCATCCTCGAGGTCCTGATCTTTCAAGACAAGGGGAAGACCAGGATTGGGCCAGAGTTTAGTAAGGTCTTTGGATAGTCTCCAGGAACAAAGCGAATCTATTGTCTTTCTTGAGGAGGACTCTTCTCAAGGTGGTTATTGTGAAAAGTAGAAAATGATCTATGATACCATCCAGTAAGCACTCTGGCATCCCCCAAATTGCCGGAAATCATAATCACAACAAGGTGAGAGGAGAGCTCTGCCTTCTTTAGAACTGCTAATGTTTTCTTCAGCATGCACAGATGTAGCCCACACATTCTGCTGTGACACTGTCACACCCCCAGAGAAATATTTTTTTTTTTAAGGTTCGGATTTGGTGGTAAAGCTGCAAACATGATCAGAGTCTTATAGCATGTCAGAATGAGAAAAGTAGTCCAAGGAAACATCTGTTTTTAATCTTTTTGGTATCATAGAACTCTTTGAATACATGATAGACACTGTGGATTCTCGCCTCTGGAAAATAAACATCACATATGGAACAATTCACATACAGTTTTAAGGAGTTTGAAGAATCCCTGCTATTCATGAAACCATTTGTGGGTCGATGGATTCCTGACCAAGACTCTTGGGTCTGGGGGGTGATATAAGACATGATTTAACAAACACAAGGACACACCTGAGGCAGTCTGAGGACAAAGAGCATCTTCCATGCATCGCCTTCTCGCATATTCCGGACATGGACTAGATCACAAGAAGGTCTGTTCACATGGAGCTGTTCCAAAAGCTCAGAAGTCATCAAGAGAGGATAATCATCGTGGATACTCCAGTTGGAGACAGTTTAGAAAGAAGCAAACTTACCCTCTTTTTCTTTACTAAAAACCTCAGGATCCTTAGGAGCATGAGGGAAGAGGGAGAGGAGCAGGCAGGTGTGCTCCCTGGTACTGATGGGCTCACAGAGGACCTGGACATCAGTCGTGTATAAGGCAGACATCCATTTGGCCAGGATTCAGGCTTTGGCTTTGAGTGAATTCTCTTGCTCCCAATAGGACCTGTCTCAATATGACAACAATTTGTCCTAAGTGATGTACTTGCCAGGATTCCATGGCACAGAGGAAGCAGGGACATAGGAAATGTTGCTGGCAAGGTCCAAAGTGAAGCTGAAGGGACTTCAGTGGTTTCCTGCCAACAGTCCTGTGCTGGGCTCAGCAATCGGAAGAATGGTCCTGAGCATCCAGGGACAAACCAAGATACAAAATACAAGACAAGGTGAAAGGATACAATGCAGAAGAACAAAGGAGGCTTTTATCGCGATGCTGTGGGAAGGAGCCATGAAAAGGCACAAACCCACTTTACCAGACCAAGGGTCAGATTTTTGTTTCCTTCTCACCAAGAGATGTCAGGAAATCTATGATCTTATGCCAAAGACAGGAAAGTGGATTCTTTCTCAGGATTAGTTCTGAAAGGCTTTCATAGACAGTGCCAATGAAGTAAGAGCGGCCTTTGGTGGTTGAGCCATTCCAAGCTCTGATTGACAAACCTGCTCACGACTTTTCCCATGCATTCCCAAGAAAAGGACATTCTAGAAAAGCTAAAGTTATTTCCAAATATTGTGCATACTTGTCGTAGTGTCAGTCCTTTGAGGACCACACAGAAGTTCAGGACCCATTACATGGATTTCCGCCAAGTAAGGTAGATGGGCTCCCTTCCCCCTGGGAGAAACCACTTGGGCATAAAATGCAGAATGGAATCATATCTACTGAACTTCAAGAGAGCTAGTTAATTTTTAAAAAGAGTTCATATTGCTCTTTTTTAATTTTATATTTAATTATTTAATTAGTGAGATTAAACAATTAATTATTTAATTATTAATTAGTGAGTCACATATTTAATAAGTGAGAAAAGCGAAACTCAGGCCCAGGCACAAATGGGATTCTAAGTGTAACTGCCTTGGGCAACGTGGAGTCGGATTTTCCGTGGGGGTCTATGGTGAAGGCGGGTCGCTATCATACAGCCTGACCTCCAGGAGTAAAACTGATGCAGGGAGAACTTCATCATCCCTGCATTTTAGTGAAGTGAATCTGGAGCTTCTTTCTTATACCAAGTCCTTTAGGTTAAATATGTACTAAAAACAGTCTTCCCCCTTTGGTTCAGGGAGTTTAGGAAGAACTTCCTTGAGGAACCCATCTAGGGCTTTGGAGACAGGAAAGGTAGCAGGGTTGGAATATGGGTGAAAGCGATGCCTGGGCTTGTTAAAACGGATGGGGTGGGGCGGGAGGGTTTCCTATGGAAAAACCAAGCATCATTTTGTTTTACTGCTCTATTGAGACTCCTTGCTCAGAACACAAGCCAGGTCTGTGACTCTTGAACGGGGTAGTTCCTGTGAGTCCCGCAGTGAAATGCATTCACCCACGGGGGGAGGGGGTGGAGGAGCTGGTGAGAAGTGGAGGGTGTTGCCAACACACATGCTTTGTCATTTAGAACCGCCCCAGGAGCAGTTACAAAACACACACCTGCAAATGGTAAGGTGATCGCTTCCCCAGGTGATGTGCAAAAAGACACGCAGGGACATCAGTCCTCAAGGTCTCCTTCCCAGAAATGCCTCCAGGTAGCACGTTGCCTCACTTGGAGGAAGGTGGCCCCAGCCTGGAATTTGGCCGCAGAGGATTTATGATTCACTTTAGGGACTGGAGACATTTAAAGGCAAGACCAGTTGAGCATGGGAAAAGTGAGAAAAGTCCGCGCTGGTCATCTGCTAATCCGGGATCACACTCTTCCCTACACATCTGAGAGCAGTGACAGCCTTTCGGCAGCCTGGGAAGTCAAGTGCACTAAGAGACCTAGCAGCCATTCCGGATAATCACTGTGCTCCCAGCGTCAGAGAGATAAGAGAGAATGTCCTAAGTCTCCCCAGACGATACCTGTTGTCCTTAGTTCTTCCTCGAGGCTAGTACGAAGCTCACTGTTTCATGCACGCATTCAAGAGAGCCACTTGGAGGGTCCAGCATGGACTAAGCCTTGTGCCCTGGGCAGGGCAGTGCACGGCCTCATGAGGCCATGTGGGTGGCCACGAGGAGTCATATGGAAGTAGTTAATCTGCGCGTTGACCAGGCTCTCTTCTCCCCTACAACCCCAGCTTTTTATCAGCACTGCCATTTTGAAATTCGAGAAAGCTCTCCCTGGAGAAGGGTGGTGGGCCAAGGGAGGTGGACCAGGCTGGATCCTGGAGGTCCTTCACTACCACTACCGAGGAGAGCCATCCTAAGCCATTCAGATGGGAAACCTCCACGCAAGAGAGCACAGAACACTTGTCCCAAGGACTTCGATCATCTGCTTCAAAGGACCGGATGACTTTAAGAGAATCCACATTATGGGAATCCCCTAGGCACCAGGCTGTGGCTGGTTATCTGAGCTACCTTCCCATTGCACTGCCTAGATGGTCATATAATTAGCCTTCCCCCCACTCCACTCTGGAGTCTTTTTTATTTCCTGGATCCTGTCCCCGGGGCCCTGTGACCCTCTCCCAAGACCTGATTTCTCTGACCCCTTGTCAGACCCAGTCAGCTGGGAACAGGGCCTCTAGCTAGGTGAGAGAAAGGGGAGGCTTACAAGCTACAGAATTGCTAATTTCCTCAGGAATCCTCCAAAGTTCTCTTTGATCCCTTAAGAGGACCTCAATGAATATGTACATTTATCTTACACATTTTTTTAAAGCTTATTTTGCAGATCAGAATATATCTTATGATTTCATTTTTGCCCAGTGACCAAAGGTAAAAAATTGGAAAATGACCATACAGTGAGAAAAAAACAGAAAATCCCAGAATCAACTCCCTTTACCTCACTCGTGCTTGTCAGGTTAAGACAATATTTCAAATCCATTATAGCATCTGTACAAATTCCAAGAAACACATGACGTGTGGTCTCCGATCTCTAATCATTATTTTTATTTTCTTTGCCAAATATTTTTAAAAATAATACAGTCATATCAGATACATTTGAAAATAAAATGGGAAGTAATCCCAAATCCCACCTAACATGTTCTACAGTTTTCAAGTTAGCACACGCCCATCTTTGCATCTGTGCATGTTTTTTTCAGAGACAACCATAAGTAATGTTTGACTTTTTAACCATTTTTTAAATTTTTAAAAAGATTTTATTAATTTATTTATCAGAGAGAGAGCACAAGCAGGAGGAGCGGCAGAAGGAGAAGCACATTCTCCGCCAAGCTGGGAGCCCAACCGACGTGGGGCTCCATTCCAGGACCGCGGGATCATGACCTGAGCCGAAGACAGACAGACGCTTAACCTACTGAGTCACCCAGCTGCCCCTGTAACTATTTATTTTTCACTTGATGTTACAACAGATTATAATAAAAAACTTCCACCCAAAACATAAAAGGACAAAACAAACAAAAACTTCTTTTCTTCCCTTTCTTTCTTTCTTTTCCTTTCTTTCTTCCTCCTTTCTAATTGCATTTATGCTTACATATAATTTTACATGAAAGAGACAGAATCCCAGCAGCTTACTTTTCTCTTTTCTCCTCCTCCTCCTCTCCCTGTCAAACTGCCGACCGAGCAACTAGCCCCAAATTTAGCTTTCTTACCAACGTGATGTGAATTCTTCCTTACTTTCCTCAGTTCATAAAATAGAATCACACACACACAACACACACACAAACCCACACAGAGTCTTTTGGCACTGTTTTACAAAAATGGGATCATATTATGGCGGTTTCTTTGCATCTTTTTTTCTTGCTCAGTAAAAGCACTAATTCATTCTTTGTGATCTCTTTCTAAAATTCCATGGAGTGGATGGGTCATAAATTATTCAACAATTTCCCTGTTCATCATTATACACCGTGTTTATAATTTTTAACTCTACAAACAAAAACAACATCTTAGATAAACATTTTGTACAGCTGGCCTTATGATGTTGATACTTTTCTTTCAATGGTAAATAGTCCCATGAGTGGGGTTGCAATTTATTTTACTTTTTAGTAGACTTTGCCAGATTGCTTTCCCCCAAAGGCTATAAATACTCACATTTCCACCAGCAAATGGGACAGTGTGGTCTTCTCTCTTGCCTGCTAGCAGAAGGCTCTTCCTTAAACCTGGCATTATGGACGTAAGTCATATATCACTGTTAATTTAACTTCCAATTTCCCAGTACTACTGAACTTGAACGTCCCTTCACATAGATGCCAAACATTTAGAGTTCTTTCCTGTGGATTTCTTGTTTATACCCTGGCCCACCTTTCTTTTAGGTTGTAGATCTTTTTCTCGTCAATTTGTAAGCGTTCTTTGTATGATATCATGTTTATTTTGCCAGATTTCAAATCCAATTTCAAATATAATTTCTGTTTACCTATATTCTATCTTTTCCTACATGAAAGTTATGCTTACATGTAATCTATCTCTTTTTCCTTAGCAGATTCTGGATTTCCTGCCTTGGGTAAGAAGGTACTCTAAATTTTATGTGTGATCTTTCAGATTTTTTCTGAAGGTTTTTACAGCTGTGTGTTTACACTTCGATCTTCTTCTTACCGGATTTAGGCTTTCATATGATTTGAAATGGCACAATTTTGTTTTCTTTCAGACAGATAGGTGTTTATGATAGCACATTGACTAACCAAACAATTTCCCCACAGAATTAAAATGTCACACTTGTATCTTACAGTCTTTTATATCCTTGGGTGTCTTTCTAGCTTAACTACATTGTTTCATGGATCTATGTTTCTATCCCAAAAGCAACGCCATATTTATTTGATCAGTTTATATGTTTTGGCAATTCCTTCCCCTCTTTTTAAACAATGAAAACAAAACAAAACAAAAGTTTTCTACCTATCCGTTGGCGTTTATTTTCCCATTTAAACATTAATGTAACTTTAGGTGATAATTTCAAAAAACACTGTTAGCATTTGCATTGCTTAGGATATCATTTCAGATGCTGTAATAAAGAGACGAAGTGAAGGGGTAACTAAACCCACCGGAGTTTTGATTTGTTTGTGTTTTTTTTTTTAGAAAAAATGCCAAGTGTAAGCAGTCCTGGACTGATGTGTCCATTTCATGGTAACAGAGCCAGGTTCTTGCCATCTGCGGAGAGGGTGGGCTGCTCACCTGCATTCCAGTAAAAAAGGGAAAATAAGCAAGGAAAGGTCAAGCCCCTCCCCCCCAACACCACATACCCTTTATGAGCTGAGGTTGCTCTTAGAAAAGAAAAGAAAGGAGGGGCTGGAAATGGAGTTCATGATTGTTCATGTCTATGTGAGGAAGCCTCCGTTACTCCCAACAGCATGGGGTTCAGCCAGCTGCCAGACTGGTGAACTCATCCACGCAGTGGGAGGGCGATGTTTCCCTAGCTCCATGGGGACGGAAGCTCCTGCCCTTGGGACCCTCCGAGACCTCCCCCATGTATCTCTTCACCCGTATCCTTTATCACATCCTTTAATACGCCGGTGCCTGTAAGTCAGCCTTTCCCTGAGTTCCGTGAGCTCTTCTAGCAGATGATTGAATCCAGGGGGAGGGAGGTCAGGGGGAGCTCCAATTCGTAGCCAAGATGGATAGAAGTTGAGGGAAACTCGGGTGCCTCCTGCTTGCATTTGGCTTCTGAAGCTGGAGTGTGTCAGAATTGAGTTACACTGTAAAACACCAGCTGGTGATGCGGAATCGCTTGGTGTGTGGAAAAACCCACATGTTTGGTGACCAGAAGTGACAAAGGTGAAGTATTGTGCATGAAAGAAAGGGGAGAAAGACACAGGAAGACAACTGTAGGTTTTTCTCATGGACCAGCAACCGAAGTTTAATTACAAATAGCAATGTTCTTACGGAGAAAGGGAGAAAGGACATTGGAGGATAAAACATTTTTTAACCACAAGAGTCGGAATTGCATTTCACTGTGTGGTATAAAAGTGGAAAGATACACATTTTATGAAATTAAATTTTCTAATCCAAAAAGTTTATGCCTTGTCATTGTTCAACATTTATGCTATCTCCTTCAATACTTTTTAATAATTTTCTTTATTGAGGACGCCTCCATTTCACATTTTTCCTCTTGATTTATTGATGTTATGAATTATGTTGATAGATCTTGTAGTATTGAAGTGTCTTTGAAATACATGAATAAATCCAAATTGGTCATAGTGTATTAATCTCTGGAAACATTAAAACTACTGAGTTATATTTGCTATATTTTTAGTTTTTAATGTTTAGTCATACATAATATTGGTTGAGATTTTTAAAATATTGGTTAATGTTTGACATTAAAATTATGGTATTCAAATTATGCTAGCCTCATAACCTTAGTCATGGAGGACTTCCCAACTTTTTATATAGATTCGAATTGACAGTTTCAAGAACAATGAAATCTGGACCTTAAAGTTTAGATGAAGGTCAGCTGTGAAACTATCTGGACATGGAAACTTTTATATTAATAGCTTTTCACATACCTTTCCAAGCCTTCTGTGGTAATTACTCTGTGTGCGTTCTCGATTTTATCTCCGGTACATTTTGTCAATTTATGTTTTTTTCGTTTTTGTTTTTGTTTTGTTTTTAATTTTTAAATTTTTATTTATTTATTTATTTTTTATGTTTTGTTATAATGTTATACATTTCCTCTAGAGCTTCACATTTATTACCAAGAGGTTGTAGAAGGTAGTTCTTTTAAATTTCTTCTGTGTCTCTGTGATCTTCTGTGTCTATGGTTATGTCTCTTGCCCTCTTTCCAATCATACATATTTTATTAGTCTTTTTTTTAATCTCAATATGTATTTTAATGTTTTTTAAGTCATAATTAAACTCCTAAAGGATTTGTTTAGTATATTGGTATCTTCACAAAACTAGCCCTTAGATGCATTTATCTTTTCTCTTATTGTTTATCACTCTTTCTTTCTTACTACTTTTTTCACTATTATCTTTGCTAATTGCTTATTCATATTTTCTTGTTGTTTCTCTAATTTTCTGTGATACAGAGTAAGTTTCATTATTTTCAATCTTTCTTTTTAGATAAAACAGGGAAGTTTCCAGATTTCCCCTGAGCACAATTTGCACTTTCAGTTTGGATCGTCTCTTTGTTCCCCAATTGGTCTGAGGTGGTATTTCTTAATTTCTGAGTCCTAATTTGATCACTTTCTCTGATTCATCTAACTCCATTGGATGATGATAGAAACACAGACTTTAAAATCTCTCCTTTCTTTGTTCCATCAACTTGGAAAATAAATCTTTTATTATCTACATGAGGTGTTATGGATTCATAAATTCTTTTATGTTCTCAATTTTTGTCTGTTACATATGACTGATTCTGAAAGGGTTGTAAATCTCCCACTAATATCACCTTGTTATATAATTCCTCTGTTTCTAATAGGTTTTGCTTCATGTATTTAGCTGCTTTTTTGTGTGTGTTCACAGGGGTCTGTGAGTTGTTCCATGTGTCTGTATTTGTATTTCTTTAATTCTGGGTGTCTGCTTCTCTTTATCTTTCTTTATCTTTATCTTTATTTCTTTTCTCTCATCTTTATAGAATTCAAGATGGCTGCATTATACCAGAGGGGCAGCCTGTGAGGGAGAACGGGGAGGGAGCCGGGGGGCTGGAGAGGCATCAGACCCTGAGTAAAGGAGAAAGTGAGGCAAAGTTGAGTTGAGGTACTCTAGACTGCTCTGAAATCTAATGAAAAGTTCCAGAACCCCTTAAGCCAAAGTCGTCTGTCAGAGGACTCCTTGTCTTCAACAATGGGCCTACCCAGGCTCCCTGTTCTTCCATTGCCTGGGAATAGCTTGGGGGACACTGGCCTCACCATACACACTATGATGGATTTTGGAGGGCAGCAGCTGAAGCTCGGGGTCAATTATGCTCCCTCTAGTTGGGGGTCAGCTAGGTGTATCCTGAGGAAATTCATTTTCATGCACCTCCTTTAAAAAGAACGGCATTCAACTTTTATTAACTGAGTGACTTAGCATTTTCCAAACCCATTAGATCATGGAAATTTTCTTGTTTTTTTTCCTACAGAACCCCTGGAGCATACTCTGGGAAATGCTTTTCTAGCTGCATGTCCTGAGGCATTGTCCTTGGTCCTGTCTAAAAACTTGTAACAGTGACATCTGTGAAGACAGAGAAAGCATTTGGACCAAGTTTGTAGCTGATATGGAACAAAATGGAAAACAAATTCAATAGATTTATAGTTGTTGCTCTTCCTATAACTGACTCAGTTCTAAAAGGCATTTTGAAAGCCATTTGCTCATAAATCCCAAGTAGGGAGTCTGTTTTAAGTGTAAAACCCCTGGATACGTGCCCACCAAAATGGGCATGGGTCATGACTTTGAAGCATTAAGACGAAGCATATATTTTTCCTAGATGATACGTGTTGTGTTGGCCTCTGAAGTCTGCGAGACAGTTCATTCCCATCCCACCCACTTAGGGTTCTTCCAGAACAAATCATTTCCAGTCCCATTTCCACCGACAGATGACATGAATGGTCTGCGTACTCATTTTATTTTCATCTATTTTCCATTTGCTCAAAATTTTCCTTTTTTTTTTTTTTTTTTTGAAGTACCGTTGACATACAATCTCCTCTTCATTTCAGGTGTCCATCACAGAAATTCTGCAAGCTCAGCCCTTACACTTTTCATTCATCTGTGTTTGTTATCGGGCTGTTGAAGAACAACATTAAACTCGTAATATTTGAAAAGTCTCGCGGAGAAAATATTGAAAGTGTTCCTACCAGAGACGGCCAATTACAAAGAAAAGAGAGGAAGTGGGTTTTACAAATTGAACGCCACGTGGGAACTGCACATCCAACACATGCCCCGGAGATGAATCATTTGACAGTAGGAATGATGTTTTTGGATAAAATGTGAGTTGGCAATGGATGAAACGGTCCAGGCCTATGCCACGTTCAATAACAGGCAAGAGGAGCAAGGGAGATTGATGTGGTTGAAAGACCAACTCTAGCATCTGGTGCTGCTTGTCTCCTCTGTAGACTCTTTGGGCCTTAGTTTATGAGTCGAAGCAATCTAGAGCTAAGAGTTAGAGAACATGAAGGGAAAGGAACGGACGCTTACAGCCAAGGAAACTTCTATCACAAGTCATGAACGGTCAAGGGGGTTGGCTGTCCTTTGAATCTGTACCAGATCAAGGTGAGGAGTGGCAGGTGAATGTGGGGTTTCATGGCATCTAAGGAGTTAACAGAAACACGTTCAATGACCTTCAGTGGAAATTAGGGAAGAGAAGCGTGATGTGGGGACTGTTCTTTTACTATAAGCCTTAGAGCACTGTTTGACTGTTTCTGGGTTACTTTGGTTAAAAAAAAAAAAAAAGTATAATTTAATTACAAAGAGGTGAAATCACGGGATTTCTCCTAATGAATCATAGTTGCAATCGTAAGTCTATCCAAAGCGATTCCAAAGTCTAGAATGAGGAAAATAAAAGAAGCCTCAGCAGCGAAGGAATAAGGGATATATTGTGGGAGAATGATGAAGCGAGTCTTAAATAAAGACAGCCAGGCAGTGCTGCAGTGTCCCACACCCACACGGGGTGCTAACCAGTCATTGTGAACATCCTGTTTTCCAAGGAAACATTGGCAGGAAAAAAACACTGATGTATCACTATTTTATAAGGAGATAATTGGCAAAGTTTATTGACTAAAGAGCACATAGAAGAGAGGTCTGAAGCCGGAAAATTTCCACTTGGATTTGAAGAAAACTGTTGTAGCTAAATGGGATACTTATTCATTCAATAAAGACATAATGAGCATCTAAGTATAAAGCATGTGCCAGACTCTGGGTGGGAAGGTGCCCATAAAAAGGAATAGGTTGCAGACTCAAGACACTGAACAGTCTAGTAGGGAAGATAGGAGCACGTGGAAACTAAATGAGAAGCTGTCACTGTCTGTACATCACTTAGGCAGGGTCTTATGAGCAATTCAGTTTGACTGATACTCTCAGACGTTTTGAATGAGGAGGACAGCCCCACAGCGATGCATTTCTGGATTCCTAATTGTGTTGAAGATTTCAAGGGAGAGAGAATGAGAAAGAATGAAGGTATATTCTGTGAAATCAAGCTGGTCTTTTCCAGAACTGCGCTTGCATGAAACAAAGGGGAGAGAAAGCCGGCGCCTAAAAACAAAAGAGGAAGACAAGGTAAGGAAGAGAATTCGAGTAAGAATAAGAGGACTGGGACCCAAGGCTGCTAAACCAAGGGTTACAACTCCACAGGACCAGTTTTAGGAAAGAGATGAAGGGGGTGTGGGTGTTTTGCTCCCATGATCTTCGTATTCACTCCCACTAAGTGTCGCCAAGCAATGTGACCACATCCCTCCACAATGGACCACTGCCCTCCATACCTTAAGACTTTTCTGTGCTGACTTTTTGCTTAAAAGAAAGGGTGTAAGTGGATGCTTGCCATTTCGATGTTACTTCTGGATTTTTGTTACCATAGAATGTCTCGTCTGGGTTTTAATTAATATTTGAGTTAATTTGGAAAAAATCTCTTCACTGGTTTTTACTTAAATAAAAATCCTAGTTAAATGTGGCCTTCGGCAGAGAAGACCATTAAAATGGTAAAAACTGAAGATAAAAAAGGAAAAGATTAATAATTGGTAAGTCAAGATAACAAACTTTAAAACAGAAGAAAATGTAACCACACAAAAAGATGGAGAGAAAAGTGTCTTGGAAGGCTTTGGGACCTAGGAAAAAATATTTGTTTACCCAAGCGCTGTTCCGGTTTGGGGGTGAAAGAGATGATCATGCGAACAGAAGGGCTCAAGGAGGGTGGCAGATTTGCTAAAAATACCAGGACATTTCACAAGTGGATACTAAATTAGAAAAAGTTATCTGACAATCCATCAGCTAAAGACTCTACTGAACAACAAATAGCGGAACCGGCATACATGAAAAGTCCAAGAAAGGAATGCCAATAACTTCAAGAATCTAAGCACCACTATACCCATGCCTCTTAAGAATAGTTGCAATTACAGTTATTGAAGGTCATGGCCACAGTACCCATCAGTTTACAGAAAGTTGACAATTCAGAAATGAATTCTAAATGGCTAGAATCAGAAAGATAAGAAATAACAAGTCTTGGCGAGGATACAAAGAAAAAGGAGCCCTTGTGCATTATTGGTGGAAATGTGAATGGGGGCAGCCACTGTGGAAAATAGTAAGGAGTTTCCTTCAAATCCACAACTGGATATTCACCCAAAGAAAACAAAATCAGGTATTCAAAAGATACACACAACCCTGCATTTATTGCAGCATTATTTACAATAGCTAAGATACAGAAGCAACCCAACTGTCCATCAACAGAGAGATGGTAAAAGATGTGGTCTACAGACACAATGGAATATTATGCAGCCATAAAAAATGAGCTCTTGCCATTTTTGAAAATGTGGATGGACCTAGAGGGCATCATACTCAGTGCACTAAGTCAGACAGAAAAAGAGAGCATATGATTTCACTTACATGCGGACTCTAAAAAAGAACACAAATGAACAAACGAAGAGCAGAATCAAACATATAAGTACAGAGAACAAATCGATGGTTGCCGGAGGGGAGGGTTAGTGGGATGGACAAGATGCATAAAGGGGCATAGGAGGTGCGGATTCCGGTTATGAAATGGTTAAGTCACAGGAACAAGAGGTGCAGCAGAGGGAATACAGGCAATGGTTCTGTGGTAACGATGTGTGGTGACAGTAGCCACATTTGTGGTGAGACGAGCGTAATATATAGAATCAGGCAATCACTTTGGTGTACACCGGCAACTCATTTAACATTGTGCGTCAACCAAACTTCCACTGAAAAGAAAGACTATAGGGGCGCCTGGGTGGCTGTTGGTTAAGCAGCGGACTGTTGATTTCAGCTCAGGTCATGATCTCAGGGTCGTGAGCTCGAGCCCCTAGTTGGGCTCTCCACTGAACATGGAGCCTGCTTAAGATTCTCTCTTTCCTTCTCTCTCTCTCTACCCCTTCCTCCCCCCACCCACTTGCTCTCTCTCTCTCTCATAATAATAAAAAAGAATGTAAAGAGGGAATATTTACAGACAGAGAGATTAGAAAAACAGTGGCCATTTCAATGATGACAAATAAAGCAACAATAATGGTCCAAGTGAGGAAAAACCCTATTGGGAAAGTGGTTTGTTTACTGTGTTTTGTTTTTCTGTTGTAATGCTTGCAATGCTTTGGCTTTTCTCTGTGGTATATAGAATCCAGGAACAGAAATATGTGGTCATTTGAGTCAATAAAAAATTCGTATTGTGCTAATAGAGACCAACTCCATATTACGAATTGCGTCACACGGCTATTCATCTGGTCCAAACCACCATTTTATTACTACGTGTAAAGCCGTGATGGGTTAACGAGCATCTGTTCGGTTCTCTGGGCTCCTGCGCTGCAGCAGCTGAGGTTGCCAGGATGAGATATTAGGCTGCCCCAGCAGCTCCATTTCAGCCCCAGAGCCCCAGACATCAGGCCTACCGTTGGGCTGGGGGTACAGAAGTCTCCATGAGAAAGAGCCTGGAGTAACCGTCTGGGATGAGATGAGACTAGAGAAGTCATTTCTCGGTTTCCCGGTGTGCTCCTTGTTCTGCTTCCAGAGAGGGTGACAGGCTGCCTCTGCTGCCCCCCAGGGCCCCACCCCCACCCCAGCAGCCCCCCCCTGCCCTGCCTGTCTGGCAGGGGTTCCTCTGGGAACCCCTGTCGCCTGAGATGCACCTGGTCATAGTCACACAACAGTCTTTTCAAAGAGGTCCCGATGTTTCCCTCCCTGCCCACCCCCTGGCCCCCTTTCCCCAAAACTGTGAATCTGGCCAGGAAGCAGGGAAATGCCCTGTGGAACATTTAACTGAACAACCAGCTCAAGGAGATTGCACAGGTCAAGTGATGACTCACGCTCTGGGGCTCACTTCGTCCTACTGTGAACACCTGTACTCTTTCCCTGAATCCTCCCAAGTAGGTTTAGAAAGGTCTAGAATGTCTAAAAATAAATGCTTCCCCAGCACAGAGCTGTCCCTGGCAGCGAATTCCCACCTGGTTAAGTTCCTGTCCAGTAACATTCTCTAAATCTGCGCCGGCCACTGCCTTCCCGGTGGAGCGGTCATGGGGCCCTGATCTGTGATTACTAAAGAGACCCACATAAAAGTTCAAGCAGCGTTTCCAAGGTCAGGGGCACTGTTGTGCCTGGCTCTGCCCCGACATCTTCCAACCACCTTTCCCAGGGGCGTTCATGGGCATCAGCTCTTGGTTCTCCCAATCACCAGAGCGCGAGCGGGTGTGTCCCAGGCCACTCAATTCAGCTCGCATTGTTCTGTCGTCTGTGGCTTTTTTCCTCCTGTTTCCCTTTGGTTAATGCACTCTTCCCGCAGGGAGGTCAGTGAGGGCAGGGTCTGAGGACCTAATCAGAACCTAGGTGAGATGTGCTTGTCCATTCTGCAGCATTAGCAGGTCCAAACCCAAAGGAAGGGGCAGTTGGGAATAAGTAACTTGTCTAACTGAGCTCTAATCCCCCCTCCCTCAGCCAGGGTACTCGGCTTCCAAACTAGCTGAACTAGTTGAAATTCTGAACTAACCGAACTTCTGAACTAGCTCAATACTGAGCAGAATGTGTACATTGTAAAGAGGGAATATATATGTGGAGAGAGAAAGAGAGAGCTGTTTTCATATTCGATTTGTTATTATTCTAATCACTGTGAGACTCTAAATAAATTTCATTTTTACTCTAATTTCAAATAAATCGATCGACTATATTTTTTTCATGTTTACCCTATTGCCCAAGATGCTCGTGGGCTGGATTTGAGAATGATCACTGTGTTCTCACGCAAAGCATGGGGGTCCATTTCTCTCCGAGCAGATGAGCCCTGAAAACGTTGGAGACTTCTCCGTGGGTCTGGGGCACTCAGCGCATGTTCACCAGCAGTGTTACTGGTTCCCAGGGTCCACGTACCAGTAGCCCGGGGAACGGGTACCTCCCTTCCACGGATAGGACGCTGGAAGAGACAATGCCCAGAAAAAGGTAAAGGTTTCAGTTGAACCATGAGTTGAACCCTCAATATGGGCGGCTCTATTTCCTTTTAGATGCCCAGGGAAACTAACCCATCTCCTTTAGGGTACTACTAATAATCCTTTCAACAGGACGCTGTGTTGACGGATCATCAGTCCAGTTTACTCATTCTTTCCCTCTCGTCCTTCAGAGCAGACAGGTGAGGAATTGGGTCAACAGACTCTCCATGGCTTTCTTATGCTCTAGAACCATCATATCACATTCGGATTGAAGGCAAACACCAAGAGTGACCATGGGAGACAGATTGGCGATAATTAATGTCCGGAATCTGCGAAGGCCCTAAGTCGCAACTCTTATCGGAGCTCCCCAGGTAGACCAAGCAGCTCCCTCAGCTTCATTCTGACTCAGTTTCTCTGCGATTCTCTTTCAGAAATCCATCTCCCCCGAGGTCTACATTCTTATGTAGACCTTTGATTCTGGAAGGATGTGAGGCATCTGCATTAGTTCCTCATCCTCAGCTGCTTCCTTCCTTCCTTCCGGGCTTGTGGGTATCCCCCATGTCAGGCTGCAGTAATGTTCTCATTCTCCACATCTCATCCTCTTCATGTAAAATTTGTTCTTCCAGCAGAGGAGGCACTGAATTTTGAATCAGGAAAATTTGGTGTTAGCACCAGCTTGCCTCTTGCCAGCTAGTGAACCTAGCCAAGTCACTTCACATCTCTGAGTCCTGATTTCCTTGTCTGTAAAATATAGATCAAAAATATATTCCCAAGAATGCATTAACTCCAGTGATGTAACTTAGGGGAATACCTTTTAAATTATAAGATGATATGCAAATGGGAGAGACCAGTATTTTCATAATGCCTTGTTTTTTCATGGATCCTTTGTAACAACAAAGTATCTGTGACTGTCCAGGGCTGGACCCAGTGTGGGAGGTTCGGATGGAAGAATGTTCTTCCTCTCAGGGTTTTCTCCTTCACTTGAACGACTTCAACTGTTAATTTTATCTTCTTCGGTTATATTCATTTTTGTGAGCTCCCTCCAATCTTTTGTGGATTGGGAGTAATAAATGATTGAAGACATGGATAATTAATAAGATATATACAATTAATTAATTGATGGTATAAGGCACGATCCCTGCTTGTAATAAATGGCGTATATCGTAAAGGGAAAACACACTAATACCCTGAAGGCATCTAACAACATCAGGGACATTTTTAAAGTAGGAAGGATGGCAAGTGACAGGGAGGAAGGTATAGGAGGTCCTCTGGGTTGGGGGAAGTAGGGGAAGGCATTGGAGAGCTGCTCACATAAGCCTTGAAGTCAGTGAGGAGCGAAGAGCCTTTGGGCTACGGAAGATGATGAGCAAAGTTGCAAAAACAAGGAGGACCGGAAAGAACGTTCCGGAGGAAGGAAGTCAGCAAAGTGAGGTTCAAGACACAGAAATGTCTTTTCAGAGTCTATGGTCCTCATACAATGGAACGCATGGGCTGCTGGCTCTCACCTAGTAACACATGCCCATTTGCATAATATGTCACATGTTCAGTCCTGGAGGCTCAGGGACAAGCCACGGAATCGGAGTTAGCATGCAGGGGTTTCTGTCCCTGCTCTGTTTGTTTCTTCGAGAAGGGCAGTTCTCAGCACTGGTGTAACAATGTGTCAGAATGTGGTACGAGGAATTTGTTACAACTGCGAACATAGGAAGATTTAAAATCCTTTCATTAGGAATCGCTTGTTTCAATATTTCCTGGAAGGAAGGAAAAGAGATGGGTTTCTGGTGAGTAATGGGGTAACCGGGAGTACGTACCCTCATGAGAAGTGGTCATCCAAATAATAGCACCAATAGTGTTGTCCCAAACAGGGCGAGGAGGGATGGTGAGACTTCTACCCTAGGACCTAGAGTTATGGTTCGATATTAACAAGCTCCCCGTAACAAAAAAGTTATTAATACAACTAGGTTGGTACCTAAGAAGGCAACAAAGTCTAAAGACACACGCTTGCCCTGGGAGAATAAATATGTGGCCTGTGTTCAGGACCCCACTGGGCCCCATAAAGAGAAGGGCGATGTGGAGAAAGGAGCAGGAAGCCTTTACTGGCTCCAGGGTAGCCTGTCTCAGGACCTCGAACTTGGCTGGCGGGCGTTCACCTTTAATTCCACTTTTGGTCTGTTCAGCTTGTGCACCCAAAACAAGCTGGGTTTGCAGCTTCTCTTCCTCCTTCCCGTCCTCCCATCCTGCAGGCTGGCTTTGATCCCTGCCTCAGGTCCTCTGTTTCAGGTTTTCCCATTTCCATGTCTGATTCCCCATAGGTCCTGAGAAATGTATGCTGTGAATCACCCTTCAAATAATGTTTGATGTTGTTTCAAGAGATCTTTTTTTCTTTTAAGATTTTATTTTGAGACCAAGGTCAAGCCCATGAGCGGGGGAGGGGCAGAGGGAGAGGGAGAAGCAGACTTCTGGCTGAGCAGAGGGCCCAATGGGGAGCTCTATCCCAGGAACCTGAGATCATGACCCGCACCAAAGGCAGAAGCCTAACCCACTGAGCCACCTAGGTGCCCCCTCCAGGGACCTTCTATTAGGTGAAACGTTTCATGAATGATAGGAAAGCCCTTGTAAGTAAATTTTGTCAATGTACAGTTGTACAGGAATGATGAGTTTTCTCTCAGAGGAACGCAAGGGCATTGCCAAGCGCCCATTACACTGTGAGGGCTCTGCAGTGTGAGCGGATTGTTTAGCTGTTCCTGATTTTCTCTTCGTTGCTAAGGCCTGCCATGCCCCTGCGGTAAACCCCCCAGCCTGACTCACCCAAGCCTGGCCAGCTTCTCTGTCTCTACCCTGCAGAATATGATAAGCAATAGCACACTTCACATGGAAGAAAGAGGAGATGTTCAAGTTCACCAGTCAAATCCAAGTGCGAACATTCTGAAGTGAAGAAACAAAACAAAACTAAACAAAAGATGTCTACTGTTCCTCTTGATCTCCTAACAGTTGACAGAGTAGAGGAGGTTCTTCATGGGTTGTTTTTTTTTCCTCTCAGATGAATTGTGATATTATTGACATAACATATATAAGTTTAGAGTGGATGATGTGATGATTTTGATACACATAAATGTTGCAAAATGATTACCACAATAATGTTAATTAACATCTCCATCCCATCACAGGGTTATCATTTTGTGTGTGCGATGAGAACATTTGAGATCTATTCTCCTGACAATTTTGTAGGACATAATACCATATGGTTGATGATAGCCACTGTGTTGTACATTAATTATCTTCTAGCTAGAAGTTTGTACCCTTAGACCAACATCTCCCCCATTTCCCCCCACACCCCAGACCCCTGGCAGCCACCACTCTACTCTGTATTTCTATGAGTACGACTTTTCTAGATTCTGCGTACAAGCGCGTTCCTAAAGTCTTTGTCTTTCTCTGCCCAGCTTATATTACTCAGCATAATGCCCTCAAGGTCAAACCAAGTAGCTTCAAAAGGCAGGGGAGGGCTCTTTGAAGACAGGATGCTTTGCACAATGCATTATGTTGTAAGTTCTCAGCGGGGGCCAAAAGGAACACACAGACAAAGAAAGCACCATTTTCCTCCTGCAGATTCAGGCAGGAATGAATCTGTTCTGTTAAAGAAATGCTGAGTCACCGGGCAGCTGATCCATTAGCAACCATTAGCCAGCCCATGGTTGGTCGCTAGAAAACAAGCACAATTGTGCAATCTTTATGGAAGAGAACTTACAAATTAGGGCTGGCAGCCAAACCGACAGATCTAGGACTCTTATTAAACAGACAAGACCTTCTGCCTGGTGACTATTTTGGAGACTGGAACCCAGCAATGTGGATGTTTACACCCCAAAAACTGTTGCTAACCATGGGCAGGTCAAACAAGACTTCTTTAAATCGATCTCTCTCTCCGTTTGCTCATCACATGAAATTATGTGGCTACACCCAGGCACCAAGCTGGGAGATGTATTACTTAGTTGTGATTTCATCTGGGCCCTTGAGAAACAAACTATCTACTCACAGGGCTGTTTTAGCTCATGGTGACTCTTCTGTGTCATGCCATGTCATTGCCGTACCACTTGGGTGGCAATGGGAGACATGGGGTTGGAAAATTAGCTGAGCACAAATGGCCCGGTAGGATAAGAAGAGCCCCTGGGCCTAGGTCAGGTTGGATATTGGGATTGCCTGGGTGGCAGTGAGTCAGTTTTCTGGCCAGTCCTGCCTCCTCGTTGGTTCCCCACTCCCTCAATGTCTGGTTTCCCCGTCTGGGCACTAGGTCTCTGATGCTCTAGCCTGGTGTGCGACTGTCTATACCCCAGATCCTTAATGGCATCCTGATGTCTGGTCTTCCCAAGTGAGGGTATTCTGCTTCTGCCTGGCACCATGGTGTCCCAGCTCCTGGGTTTCCATCCGCCATGAATTCCACTTCTCTCTGTCACAGTCGATGCATGCGTGTTCATATACTTTTTTTTTTAAGATTTTATTTATTTATTTGACAGAGAGAGAGATCACAAGGAGGCAGAGAGGCAGGCAGAGAGAGAGGAAGAAGTAGGCTCCCCGCCGAGCAGAGAGCCCGATGCGGGGCTCGATCCCAGGACCCTGAGATCATGACCTGAGGCGAAGGCAGAGGCTTAACCCACTGAGCCACCCAGGTGCCCTGAATGTTCATATTACTGATCATCTGTTCTGAGCCTGGCACCATTCAAGGCACTAGGGATACCATGGTAAGCTATAAACTATGCAGACAAGGTTCATGCTGGCATGGAAATGAATTCATACATCATCGAGGGAGGGACGTGGGGTGTGGAAGACAGAAAATAAACAAGCCAACAAACTTACATGATGGTAATTTCAGATAGTGATAAGCATTAGGAAACGAAAGGTAGAATAGGATGATCTGAGAGAGAGTGACTGGTGTGGGGGTATTGTGGTGTAGACGTTGGGTGGGGGTGGCAGTCAGAGCAGGTCCCACCAAGGAGGCAGCACCCAGTGAGACAGCATGGGAGGAGGCAGAGGGAAATGCAAGGGTCCGGAGGCAGGAATGAGCTTAAGTTGCTTTAGGAAGGCGTGATTGGAGTGCAGGGACAGGAAGGTATTCGACAGGAACATGATGGCAGGTGAGGTGACAGCCAGAGTCCGCAGTGTGGGGCCTGGGCAGCCACGGTAAGGAGCCTGAGCTGAAGTCCACATGCTACGGTAGGCCACACCATGGAGGAATTTTCTGCAAGGGAATGACATGATTTGATCTGCTTGCTTAAAAGATCATTCTAGCTGCTTTAGAGAATAGGGATTACAGAAGGACATGCATGTAGACAGAATAGTTAGAAGCTTCTGTCTAATCTAAGTAAGAAATTCTGATGGTTTGGCTTGGACTAGAACGGTATAGAGAACTGGAGAAAAGTTAACACAGAAGAGATTCGTCTTGGAGGTAAAGCCGACAGGTTGTGCCAATGGATTGGATGGAGTGTAGGGGAGGGAGAAGAATGTAGGATAATGCTCAGACTTTGGGTTAAGTATCTGCGTGCATGGTGGAACACTTTACTGAGTTGGATCTGTGGGGAGAGAAATGCCAATGGGAGGCAGTTTCTGGGACCATGATATTTGGTCATTTTGCTTAGGCAGCCAAGGGAGCCTATCAGGTTGGGTGGTGAATCTACTGTTTGTAGCTCAGGGGAGAAATCAGGACTAGAAATGTCTCAGTGCATGGACTGTTGAGGCTTGACAATTCATATAACCATTCATTCATTCATTCATTTACTCAACAGTCCCTGTTCTAGGCACTGGGTGCCTAGTGATAGAACTGAACAAAATAGACAAAAATCCATGGCCTCATGGAACTAATGTTCTAGCAGAAAAAGAAGGACAACAAACAAATGCGTGATTAAAATGTGTGTCAGAAAAAAGAGCAGGAAAAACAGAGACCAGGATGAAGGTTCAGGGTAGGGGAGCCAATGTGGTCTCAGTGGTTAGGGAAGGCAACCGTGAAAGGCACAGTTTTTCTGAAACCAATGAGGGGTGAATCTGTGAGACTTGGGGAACTGCTCACAGAAGAGCATGCCTGGGTAACTCAAGGAACGGCATGAAAATGAAAGATGAAAGCCACTGCTTGGGTCCACACAGAGTTCCCATTCAGCTAGGCGGACAGAAAAGAGGACAATTTCCACAGGAAAATAAATCCAACCTAACTCTTCTTCATAGTCTGTAGCCTTCAGAAACTCCTCAAACACTTTTAAATTAGAAGCTATGATAGAAAGAAGCATGTTGGTGCTGGGAAGAGGAATAATATTTGCATAGAAGGGCCTTCTAGTTCTTCTAGTATCTCTATCGCTTACAGTTTAAAGGTTTTGACCTCATATTCACACTTGCACAGGTGTGTCATGGTTACTGCACGTCCACAGTTCTGTGAGGATGAGACAAAGAAATAAGTGGGCAGAGTCTGCCCCTGGGCAGATGGAGGCAGAGGTGGCAGCAGAGGAGGCTGTCTAAGGAAGGATGAGTGTTCATCAGATGGCATCCAACAGCCCAGCTGAGATGGCTCAGAACTCCCAGCTCAGGGGCTTGGGGAGTGTGGCTGGGCATGGGGAGGGAGTGTAGGTGGGCACAGGGAGGGAGGGACTGAGTGAGGGAGGACATGAGGGTGGGCATGGGGAGGAAGTGATGGGGATGAGGGGTGGATGTGAATTCTCTCAGCCCCAATCCTGGGGCTGTGAATTCTCTCAGCCCCAATCATGGAACTTGGGCTGCCCGTCAAAGTCCTCATTTTCACCACCGCTGTTAGCCAAGAGTCAAGGTGTAGCTGTGAGCATCACCAAACTGAGCAATCCAGTGGTTCTTAGATGCTGGCTAGGCTCACCCCCAGCCCATGGTGGGCTGCCCTGCCTGTGACTCTTGGCCCCACAGGCTTCTTGCCAACTCCATTTGCGGGTATGAGGAGTGAGTCCCAAAGCCCCCACATATGGGCATGCCAGGAACTCATCTGAAAGAGTTCTGCATGTCTTCACTGACGTGTAGCTTTGGACAGCAGAATTGCCACAAAGAAGTAAGCAAACAACAGAAGAGAGTCCCTAAATCATTGGCTTGGGCATGAGCTGTTCTTTTTGCCCGTCCTCTATCCCTGAAGACAAGCTGGGATGCCTATCCTGGTAACCAAGTAAGGCTCAGGGGGGATGCAGGTCTCCAGCCCATGTGCTGGCCCCAGATTCATGGCTGCTGCCTGTTGCCTCCAGGGGCAGCCTCCCCTTGTCCCACTGGGGCTGGGTGACAACAAACAGTTTTAGAGTCAGCCTGCCTAGGTTTGGTCCTGGCCCTGTCCCTATCAGCCATGTGACCTTGGACCAGTCAACTTCTTCAGAGTTCTGTTTCTTCATCTGTAAAATGGGGAGAGTAGGGGCGCCTGGGTGGCTCCGTGGGTTAAAGCCTCTGCCTTTAGCTCAGGTCTTGGGATCGAGCCCCGCATTGGGCTCTCTGCTCAGCAGGGAGCCTGCTTCTCTTCCTCTCTCTCTGTCTCCCTCTCTGCCTACTTGTGATCTCTGTCAAATAAATAATAAATAAAAAATTTTTTAAATAAATAAATAAATAAAATGGGGAGAGTAATAACTCCATCAGTGTCCTTGTACAACATGAGTGACCTATGCACATGCTATCATTACCCCTCTTCCTGTCACGTGCTGGATGCTCAACATTAAGTGTTAAACTAGTGACCAGTTATTAATGGCCTTTCCTAGGGCAGATGTCTGCCCCAGCTGTGCTTAATCAGCATGCTAACTTTTTAAATTGCTAATAATTATATTTTATGTAACTGAATATATCCCAAGTACTCCCAGTTTAACATGATATTTTTATTGTGGTAAAGTATATGTAAACTTTCCTTTCCTCTTCCTAATGTCCGTGTTATTCCTTATGCTCCACATATAAGTGAAACCATATGATAATTGACTCTCTCTGCTTGACTTATTTCACTCAGCATAATCTCCTCCAGTCCTGTCCATGTTGATACAAAAGTTGGGTATTCATCCTTTCTGATGGAGGCATAATACTCCATAGTGTATATGGACCACATCTTCTTTATCCATTCATCTGTTGAAGGGCATCTCGGCTTTCTCCACAGTTTGGTGATTGTGGAAAAGTGAGTTGGGGGAAATCAGAGGGGAATATGAGCCATGACAGACTGTGGACTCTGAGAAACAAACTGAGGGTTTTAGCAGGGAGGGGGTAGGGAATGGGTGAGCCTGGTGGTGGATATTAAGGAGGGTACATATTGCATGGAGCACTGGGTGTGGTACATAAACAATGAATCTTGGGACACTAAAAAAATAATATAGAATTTTTTTAAAAAGCACAGCATTAGAAGAATCCCCTCCCCCCCAAAAAGGATATGTAACCTAAAACTTACCGTGTCAACCATTGGAGCAGGGGCATCAAGTACATTCCCATTGCTTGTGCGACTGTTACCGCCATCTAGATGCAGAACATTTTTCATCTCCCCCCACCTTAAAAAAGCACTGCTTTACAAATTTGCTTGTCATCTTTGCTCAGAGCAATTTTCTCTGTATCATTTTCAATGATCACTTACAGCCCAAGTGAGCCCAGCAGCATGAGTTTTTATTTTTATTTTTTTAGAAGACTTATTTATTTACTTTAGAGAAAAGGGGTTGCAGAGGGGGAGAGAGACTCCCAGGAGATTCCATGCTGAACAAGGAGTCCAATGTGGGACTCGATCCCAGGACCCTGAGATCATGACCTGAGCTGAAATCAAGAGTTGGAAGCCCGCAGGGCGCCTGGGTGGCTCAGTGGGTTAAAGCCTCTGCCTTCGGCTCAGGTCATGATCCCAGGGTCCTGGGATTGAGCCCCGCATCGGGCTCTCTGCTCATCAGGGAGCCTGCTTCCCTTCCTCTCTCTCTGCCTGCCTCTCTGCCTACTCGTGATCTTTGTCTGCCAAATAAATGAATGATATCTTAAAAAAAAAAAAAAAAGAGTTGGACGCCCAACTGACTAAGCCACCCAGGTGCCCCCAACAGCAGCCTGACTTTTTAAAACGGGTTCACTGAAGGCCTGAAAGTGACCAACACGGGTTCAGGTAGCAATCTCACCAACTAGCCACACCTTAAACCTAATGCAGGTTTTTCACATCAAACCACTCTCTCAGAAACTGCATTGTGAATCTTGCATGCACATTTTACTAGGACAACTCAGGTTTGAACATTTTCATGTTTACCAACCCCTTAGGGTGGCTGTCACCCATGAGCTTTCTTGTAGAGTATATTTCTGACTCATTAGAGGCACCATGTTAATAAATTCTTGCCAAGACATATTTTTTATTGTAGCTCTTAGACCTGAGTCCTTTGTAGAGGCATTTTTAACTATTATAAATATGGATGTTCAAGTCCAGATAACATTTTTTAAAAAAGGTTATGTTTCTTTTCATTTCCTTCTATGCCACAGGTCTATTTTAAACTTGGCTTAGGATAGAAAAGGATTAAATCCTACCCAGGGCTCACCTCTGGGTTCATATCTCTTCCTCCCTTGAAACTGAGTATGTTTGTGTGCCTCACTATGGTTAATGACATCTAGGCAGAAGTGACCTTGCCCCAGTCAACTCTGAAACTCTGTGTGAAGCTGGTGGTCATGAAATGATAGAGCTCCTATCAGCCTGGGTCCCTTAGCAGTTATGAAGAGCAGAGACCTCTGCAAGTCAGTGCTGGACATGTGGTAGAAGCAGAAATAGCCTTGGGTGGTTTGAAACCCCTGAGATTTGGGGATTAGTCATTACAGCAGCATGCACAATCCTATCTTGACTAATACAGGTTCCAAGTGATAAATATGAAAAATTCACTACATCACGGAAGGCTTTCTTCCCTCCCTCCCTCCTATAGCTCCAAACTTCTCCCCTAACCACACCACAAACAACTGAAAAACATCTGAGGAAACCCTGCTGGGCACAATTCTAATGTTACCTGTTCTTTTTTTTTATATTTTTTTTATTTCTTTTCAGCATAACAGAATTCATAGTTTTACACCACATCCAGTGCTCCATGCAATGCGTGCCCTCCATAATACCCACCACCTGGCTCCCCCAACCTCCC